>PNEQ01004922.1:0-15615 GCA_003012365.1 Medauroidea extradentata | reverse complement strand
AGTGCGAGTGCGTGGGCGAGTGCGTCCATGAGTGCATGCATAAGTGTGAATGGGTATGTATTATTGTAGTAGTAAATAACCAGTTATGAAATTAATCTTGAGGGACAGACAACACATGAGTGTTTCCTTAGGGCACCTAACTGGAGGAGCATGCCAGCTGAATAGATAACAGCAATTAACTTTACCTATAAATTGAACTAAATTTTGGCTAATTTGAAGACAAATATATCTGCTAACAGTCAAATCAAAAGTGATATCACATTAGTTAATGATATTCTTCACAAATGTATACACAAAAAACATCCATTGTTAGCAGGCACTTGCGTTTGCGATAACATTGTACTAATGTATCATACATACATAACTGGAGTCATGATCGGATAAGCTAACATATTGATTAGCTGTAATGCGACGCCCGTGGTCGGCTAGGCGAGCATCACTTTATGGCATATGTACTGTATTTTGCAGAGTCTGCTGCCATTTTTCATGTCTGCTTTGTTTTGTTGTAACGAGTATATACTAAGAACCTGTCGTTTTCGCTTCAGTTTGCATTCACAGGAAGGTCAGACTGTTTAAAAATGTTAAATTTATGTCTACAGCAGCGAGTGTTTAGTTTCACGGCAAAGGATTTATCGGAATGTCTTAATGTTACTGTACCATATTCGTAAAATACTGTTGTAAAGTATTTTGTATTGTGGCTTTCACAATATCATTGTCAAAACCAAAACTTTAACAGTAAAGAAACACTGACATTCGCTGAGAAGGTGGCTGCTATTCAAGAAGTGGTAGAACTACTAAAAAAATAAGTCTTGAGACAGCAAAAGATTTTGGAATCCCGCAGAATACGCTTTCAACGTACCTAAAAAATACAGAAAAAATTTTGAGCAGTGTGACTAAGTCTGTTGACATAGACAGAAAAAGAGCAAGGGATCCTGATGATCAGATGTCGACGAGTGTGTGTTAAAATGGTTCAAGCAAACACGAGACAACATTCCGTGAACTCTTGTTAGAGCTAAAGCAAGAGGAATTTGCTACAAGCTTAGGTAAAAACGAGTAAAGGCTAGCACTGGTAGGATTGATGGATTTAAGGACAGGAACAATATTTCCTTCAAAACTGTTTGTGGAGAAAGTGCCTCTGTGGATGTGCCTGGCGTAAGCACGTGGTAAACAGATTTGCTAAAAAGATTGAAGACATACGTGCCAAGGATATTTTTAATGTCGATGAGCCAGGCTTATTTTACAGGTGCACCCCAGACAAAACCCTGGCTTTTAAAGGTGAACGATGTAGTAGTGGGAAGCACAGAAAGTAACGAGTAACACTTTTATTTGGGGCAAAAATGGATGGCTCAGAGAAATTACCACTGGTAATGAGTGGGAAATGGATGGCTCAGAGAAATTACTACTGGTAATGAGTGGGAAGTCAGCGAAACCAAGATGTTTTAAAAACGTCAAAACAAAGATGTTCGCGTATGATTCAACAAAAAAGCCTGGATGATAAGCAAACTTTTTGAAGGTTGGTTGTTGCAACTAGACTGAAAATTTTGAAAACAGAAATGAACTCTCATTTTGTTTGACAACTGCACTGCTCACAACACAATTCCTGTAATGAAAAATATAAAAGTTGTGCTCTTTCCCCCAAACATGACGTCTGTAGTTCAGCCTGTATATCAAGGTGTGATAAAAAATTTTAAGCACTTCTACTGATAGACCTCCTTCAAGCTGCTCAAATGTGCAACAGTGCTTGGAATCAAGTATTGAAAACCACAATAACAAATTACGTTCGAAAAGCTGGATTCTACCACAAGAAGGACGATTAGCAATTAGAGGCTACTGAGGAAACTGTACCTAACGTTATGGACAACTGAGCATGATGGCGGAGTTCTTCATTTGGATTTCGTGAACATGGACAAGAATTTAGCAGTGTGCGATGAGCTAACGGATGCAGAAATTCTGGCAGATATCTGCAAGAGAAACTAGAGTGTATCTTCAGATGAAGAAGGGGAGTGCCTGAACTTCCACAGACGCAGATTCCATCATGTACTGATGTCATGGAACGTACCAATCAGTTGAGGCGGCTTGTTGAGGGGCAGCAAAACGTGACTTTTTCAAGCACTCAACAAATTTGACAATTTTACTAGAACTCAGTGCAGAAACTTCAGAAAACAATAATTTCCAATTTTTTTTAAAAACTCTAAAATTAATCTAGACTCCTGTGACAGTATTCTTCAAATGAAACATTTAAAGTTAGATAGTTCTGTAAATACTATATATCCAAGTTACTTATGCCTTGAATAAAATGAGATAGTTTCGTTTTATTAAAATTATGCTAGTACAGCACTGTAGGCCTGCATTTGTATAGTGGTCAGTTAAAAATTTTTCTTAACTAAAATTTATGGTTGATTTGAATAATTTTGTGGTTCTTTGAGCTTGAAATTAATCAAGTTCTACTGTACCTGGAAATCCTATTTCAATAGAAGACAGAATCTAACTTATTTCATTGTGCACAAAACATTAAGAATGGTTCTATTAGCCTCAAAAACAACTGCTCTGCATTACAGAATTTAAGATGAATTTTTCTGAATTTTAGGTTCGAGAATGTTGAGCTACATCAATTAATGTGATACTGTTGGGAAAAATAAAATCGCAAGATTGGTGTTGGTTAGAATAAAGTTAAGTTGGTACAACTGCAATATTGAGTGCGTAGGTTTGTTTCTCTCGTAGTAAGTGTAGTGTGTAATAAATATGGCTGGTGTGCGACAGATGTGTGTAAGTAACAGAGGGGAATTATACAGTATTAAAAATAAATAGGTTGACTTTCAATGAAACTTTTTTACAAATATAGATTAAGAGCTAGCAATATTAGGATTACAGATTCAGTAAAACGTACACTGCCTGAGAAAAAAAATCCTCCCTTCCAAACTGGGATAGACTTAATTGACAAGCAACACTAGACTGTGAAGAACTTATGTTGGTTAATAGTAAGTGTATGCCTGGCAAAAGCAATAACATGAATAACACATCCATTGCTTCCTTGCTGGACTGTTCTCCTTGTGGGATAATAGATACTTCGTTCTGATAAACAAAAATATATGGTTCTCAAACAAGCTTGTGTAGCACCATATCCTGCACATGCTCAACTGCACACATTCCATGCAGTTAACTTCACACTGAATTATTAGTATAACGTGCAAGTTGCATACATTTCCTCCCTTTCAACAGACACATTAACATTGCAGTCAAAAGCATTAAATCTGTCATGTGTTTGACCAATGATGGTTCAAATGCTTGCCAGATTAAATATGTAGAAACAGAAATCCAAATTTAACAGCATAATATATTTAGAAATAAACATAATTGATACCCCAAAAAAACTTTGTATTGCCCCATTAAAATGGTATTTTAATAGGACGTGAAAAAAGAACTAGGTAGCAATAAAATTTCCATACACACAAGTTGCTGCAGAAATAAACAAATCAAACTTTGTTTGCTGAATGTCCATTAAGTTCATTTTAGCGTAACCTCACTATGTTAATAGGCACACAGACCCTACAATGCACTGCAGTAGCAATGTAATTTACATTGACTGCCTAAATATTGAAAACATTTAACCAACTTACATATATATATATATATATATATATATATATATATATATATATATATATATATATATATATATATATATATATATATATATATATATATATATATATATATATATATATATATATATAAAAAACTTACTACAAAACCAAATGTATTTTATTGCAAAGAAACCTTAGTAACAATTACTAAATGAAAAGAAAAAGAAAAACCCACCCAATATTATAATCCCTAGAAGGGTGTCATTTCATTTTTTGGGGGAGGGGCAAAATTTGTTTTGGGCAACAATGACCTTGTTGCCTGTGTTTTAAAATTAATTAATCATGTATAAATTAGAAACTTTAATAATAAAACTTCAGTTTTATATAAATAAAAAATACACAAAAAAAATTTTACACACTTTTTCTCCTAAATCCAGGTATATGGTCACATAGTTGGGAGGGGAACAGTTACTAAACCTTAGTCTTGTGTTCGAACATCTTGAACAGCATGGTCTCAAGTGCGGCATTGCCAAGTGTAAATTAGAGATGACTGAGTTAGGGTTCCTCTGGCACCAGATGGACATCAACCAGACTCAGCGCAGCTGATAAAAATACAGGACGCACTGCCACTGCACTCATGTAAACAGGTAAGGAAGTTCTTCAGACTTGTAAACTGGCTACGCGAGTTCATTCCCAACTATGCACAGCTTACAACACCACCAAGAGAATTTTTGTCAAGAAAATGAAAGTTTACATGTACCCCACAAGCAGACGCTGCATTCACAATGCTACCAAGCTAGCTTTTCAAAATTGTAAACTAGCATGGTATATCATGAGTTGCCAGTCATAGTTCCAACCAATGCCAATCAAGAGGGTGTAGGAGCAGTGATGTATCAGACGGACAGTGCCAGGAGACAGTATATTTTGAGCTATCACAGCGGCAAATTTGGCCCCGTTGAGTGAAAGTATCACATAAACGAACAAGAATGTTTAACCATTGTTTACACTCTACGCAAGTACAGACCATACCTCCAAGGCCATAATTTCACTTTGAGGACAGATAACTATGTTTGACGTGGTTAGCAAACTTGCAAAATGGTAAGAGTAAGCTCGCTAGGTGGGCGCTCTCATCATAAGAGTACGATTCACGGTCGAACATGTAGCCGGAGAAGCAAACAAACTCGTGGATGCTTTGTCCGGTAACACAAATAGCGAAGAAACTGTCAGAAACAACGTAGAGTGGGAGAGGATTGTACCACCCAGCAGTCCTGCAAATGTAAACAAAACTATAACACCACTGTTGCAAAGCATTACAACTGTCAACCACAACACGTTGCCCTCAATCACCGCTGCGAAGTCATGAATGAAGTTTGTCACAGCTACAGAACATTAGCAGATACAAACGAACAGCGACGAAAGTGTGTGCAAGGGGTAGCAGACAGGTAGAGAGTAGTAGAGGGGAGGTACAGGTGAGGTTACCAGGCGTGCATGACCGATGGAAAACATTTTAATCACCACCACTACAGCGACAGTTCGTTTTACAGTTCACCCACTATACAATCACAGCGGGACATCCAGGTGCAGACCAGACTAGAACATGAATAAGTACTTTCACTAACCAGGCATACACCATGATACCCGGACATACGTTCAGAATTGCATCACATGTAAAACCAGGAAACCAGGCAATGGTGACGCACTGGAAACGCCCCAACGAGTAGAAGTTCTGTTTCAGACAGTTACACTGTGGACTAAAATATGGACTCTAGTCGAGAGGATGGCGTACTTTTCCACGCAATTTATGTGGCAGATTAAGTATGTTGAGTGCTGATCGACAGAACATACTTGCATTGTAACAACTTTGATTCATGTACGGTTTTCAGTTCCCTTTGCTGATGACTCCATTTGAGGACAACTAACAAATTTAGCAAAATAGACACCAGTTTTGGGCATTACATAAATTCTTGACACATGTTTATGCTTTATTTCATGTCAAAGAGAAAATATATCATGTCTGCCTGCCAATAAAAAAATTATTTAAATAACTATTTTACAATTTTATATTTTATTTTATGTAAAAAAACTTATAGATATCCTTTTCAAGGTATCATTTTATTCAGAATGTGTCTCGCTATTCAAATATAATTATTGTAATTAACACTATTATAAAAAATCCAGAAAAAAAAAAACAAGAGAAAATTTACTTAGCATATGCTATGTGTTGGCCACTGCAAATTTTTTTGCAACCTGTAAAGTCTAATATCACTTTCTGGGAATAATTTTTGAGTAAGTCGTATTAAAAATAATTTCATATTTAACAAACTTGTTTTTCACCAAAGACAACTGAACTCTGGCTCCAAGTGAAAAATTGTGCTTTGTACATACAAAGTTATGCGATTTGTCAAATCTGTTTAAAATGTTACGTGTAACTATTATAACCCATTTCCCAAGACTAAGGAAGGCGACGCAATGCCCAAGCAAGGTGACACAATGGCAACAGGTCAGATTCACATTCTGGATAATTCAGCCTAATTTCAGTTTTCCATGGTTTCACGGACTCACTCCAGGTGAATGCCGAGATAATTCCGAAACTACTGATACCATGGCAGATTCCTCTCCCAGTTTCCATCCTATGCAAAGCTGCATATCAGTCTCTAATTGCCCCACTGTCAAAGAGACTTAAATCCCACTAACCATACCTTATCTTTTCCCAGGGGTCGTATAGTCTGTCTCGCGTAAGAATTCCTTTTTTTGACAGTTCAAAGGATTAGCATGTGTGCAAATCTCTATAGGAAAATACTTTAAATTTTTTATAAACTTCACAGTTTGAGAGCCACCTGAGTGTGTTTGTTCAAATATCACTTAATGGCAGTGGAAAACACTGCTTATTTCATGGAAACAACTATAAAATTATGCCAGTACAACTGTCAAAAAATGGAATTCTTACATGAGATGGACTATACGTGTGAGATTCTACTATAACTGTATTTACTTCCTTCATGAACTATAAATTAAAAGGAAATAACTTAAATACTACAGAGTTACCTTACACTGCATATAGGTCTTGTATAGCATCTGAATGTTGACGTAGCATTAGAGGTAAGACTGGGGAATTCTGGTTTAATTTCCGACAACATCCTTGCATTAACAGATGCATCAAAAGATGGTGCACTGCTAGAGGAGTACTCTGCAACTCTTGCCTGAGGGTGCTGCAAATTATTTTCCATATTCTGCGGTGCACCAAAATTCTGACATGCTGGCATGTCTACCCTTTCAGTTGGCAGGATCCCCATCTCCAAGTTTTGTAAGGGTGGAACTGGTTGTGGGTGAACCCAAACGGGTGCTGGACCATACATTGTATTCTCTACAAAACTTGGCGTCAAATTATTATATGTGGAGAAAAATGGTTCATACATCACAGTGCTCATTCCAATCTCACCCCCAACATAGCCATATGGCATCCCAAATTGCTGAGTTGGGTGTAACTGCATCATGCTCTCAGGATATATTGGCGACTGTTGAGTTACGAGGTTTGGTTCAACATATTGGTTGAGTTGCGGATGCTTCACAAATGTTGTTGGACTTGGCTGGCTAGGTAGCAACGTGGGCTGAATTCGAGTCGTGATGATGCCTGGATTTAAAATGTTCTCGTAAGGTACTACCTGAAATAATTTTAAATAATAAAATATATTAATATTAACAATCTTTACATGACTATTTAGTTTTTCACATTACATAATTGTGTCAAACAAATTAATAAATAAACACTTTACATGACTTTTAAATGTTAACTGCAGTGAAAAAATACAATTAGCGTCTAACATGCCTTTCAATAAGAATGCCTTTGAATAGCTTTCATATGAGTGACTACCAACCAAGTTTAATTACAATGGTAATTTCTTAAAATACATGGTACTTATTTTCTTCAATCATTTTTAAAACAATTCTACTAAACCAGTAACAATAGTTTTTCTTTTTTTACCTCTTAGTAAAAAAAATAATTGACAGGGTATCCTTAACTATACTGCACCATAAAAGGTTTATATAGTTATGTTAATAATTAACTGAATTAGTGAACTTTTAAAAAGAATAGATAACTTGAACTGTCTGTCTGTATGTTGTGTTTTTTGTCCAAGCAAATGTTGAAATAGTGTCAATTTTTTTCATCAAAATTCTAAAGTTTATTTATCAGTAATAACACACTTTTTATTATTCTTGTAACAAATTGTATTCAGAACTACAAAGCAATAATATTGTTAGTTAATAATAGTGCTGCTCACTTTATCCCAAACTGCTCATAGAAAACATTGTAACATAGGCTACTGCAATGAAAAATTGTGAAGCATTACCTAATTGTTAACAAAGTGGAATGAAAGTTACATTTGGCAAGGTTTTTTTAGTGAAGAAAGACTGGCACAAATGTTTTCATCAAACATACATACAGTACCACCAACCCGATTAAATGTCGTTATCTCATGTTTGTAGCTACTTTGTAGTTGAACAGCCTTCTTAATAATCAAATTAAGTAGTTTAACAAGCATAACATTAGTTTCACCACAAACATTCTATGGTGTGAAACAAATTAAGTGCGACCTGATAACAATCAAGCGCTAAAGCCAACTCATACCAAAGTGCTAACTATAATAAACATCAACTGACCTGATTGTCAGTTGCTGGCGTGAAGATTGGCCCAGTGTCATAAGAAGTGTTGTTGGCTGCCAGCAATGACGGTTGATATTGCCATGCGAGAGATGTCAGCTGTTGCTTCTGCAAACAAATGCAGCAAAATGCAATAGCTAGAGAGACAATTTTGTGGTGTGAAGAATTTTGCACTATTTGGTTTCAAAGCCTTATGTGTGCATCTGCAATTCTGCTTTATGTTCAGTGATTGGATGTTTCAACTCTCACTTGTCTTGGGGTTCTGCTGACAAATCACCGACGTCTAGTGTCACAATAACCTTATTCTGATTTGTGCAGTCAAATGAGAGACATGTCTAAACAAAGACATGCTGACAATAACCGTGAAGCAGAGATGCTGATTTGCACATAAGGCCAGGGGTGCTGTAACGTATTTGAGTACAAGATGTCATGTATCTAAATAATTTTTTAGGGGTGGGACAATCATTGTTCTGGCACAGGGACCGTAATCAGAAGCGGGGGTCCCGGGGGTCCTCCCGCACAAAAATTTAAGTTTATAGGTGCAAAACTAAGGTATTTAATAATTTTTTTAAATTTAAATATATAACATACAGTGGGCAGACATCTTCGTATTCTTAAAGGTGTAATTTATCATTATATGCCATGAACTTGGAAAAAGTATGTATCTTAAAATTATTTATGTAGGCAGCATTTTTGTCAAAATGTTTTTTTCTTCAATTTATTTAGTAACAATTTTGTGAGCATGCCAGTCACAGGAACTTACAACAGAATGGGCTACATTTGTGATTTTTATGTCACTTGACTACTTATACAAATATCCAAGATAGGATTTCAAAACATTTCGAAATTCGATACTGTAGAGGGTTGAAAGGTATGAAAAATGTTTTCAATTATTTCTCCATAACTATTAGGCCCCTAAACCATTTGAGATTTTTCGGGATTTCGAAATTATTTTTGCTTCAGGATTATGCTGCTTATGAAAATACCAAAATATATTTCATTATTTTGCCAAATTCGCCCCAAAAAAAATTTTGTAAACTGTGTTTTCAATGCATACACAGTATATATAATCACCAACACCATTAAACTTTCTGGTATCAACGTCACTTTTGCTTAAGAATGATGCTACTTGAATGTTCGGAAAGTAATATCATAACATTTTTTTTTTTAATTTTACACCTATGGAGGTGAAAAATGGTGGAAGAGGTGAAAAGTTTTTTCAATGAATTGGTTGATACATGTTGGACCCAGTAGGCTATAATTCTGTTTTTCAAGTCTACGAGACAGCCATAAAATATTCTGACATGTTATTCAAGGGTTTTTCTAAGCTTAGTCTCTAAGGGGCTGAAAAGATGAAGAAAGTATTTTAGAATCATCCTCGACACTGTTTGAATCATTCAAGATATTGACAAGTAAGTGTTAAAGTTGGCAGCAGTGTAATTAACTATTTTCAAATTTTTTTGTTATGTACTGTGTAGAAAATGACGCGTTTGTCGTGGTATATCCCAGGTTTTGGCACTTTCAGTGTATTTGTCCAACAGGTTATGGCCCCAGAGTGCGAGAATAACGGCATTTTCGTCAGAAGGTGATTTACTTTTTTTGTGATTCGGAGTGCAGCGGCCGTGTCGGGAAGTGTTTGAAGGTTTAATATATGTTCGTCCACAATAGCAAGTTGGCGAGTTCAGGTTCTTTGCCGCCTATTGAAAAACTCGACGGGTGGGTAATTATAATACCTGGAAGTTTTTAATGGAACTGTACCATGCACACGAGGAATTGTGTGAATGTGTTTCTACAAAGACATGTGCGTCGGAAACAACCGATCCTAAGAAGGAAAAGTTAGACCAAAATGCAAGGGCAAAAATTTGTCTTATGGTACAGCCGCATTGTTTGATTCACATCAGATCATCGAAAACCGCCAAAGAAGCATGGGACAAACTCAGAAGTGCGTATGAGGATAAAGGACTCACTCGTAGATTAGGTTTGCTGCGGAAACTGTTTGGAGTGCAACTGGAAGGACATTCAAGCATGGAAGCATACGTAACCGAGGTTATTTCCCTTGTTCAGCAGCTAGCAGACATAAGTTCGCCCATTGAAGATGAGTACGTTGGGGTCATCATGTTGAGTAGTTTGCCATCGGACTATGACCCAATGGTAATGGCAATAGAAAGCTCCGGAGCAGAAATATCAAGTGAATTTGTTAAAGGAAAGCTACATCAAGAAGACAACAATTGCTGTGTTGGAGATCAGCACCACCACAATGACGCAGCATTGCTTTTCAGCAAAAATCTTAGCCCCACATATACCAAGTTAGGAAGTAGCTCGTATGTCAACAAGACCAATAGGAAACCTTTCAGATGTTTCAGTTGCAATGAGCCAGGTCATATGGCTCATGACTTCACTAAGAAGGAATCTAGAAATAAAGGGCAAGCTGACAGGTCGTTGCTGACTGCACTCTCTGCACGTGGTACTAGAGGTGATTGGCATGCGGATTCAGGTGTAAGCAAACCACATGACAAATTGTAAAGACCGGTTGGAGAACTACTGCGAGACAACCGGTCAAGATGTTACATGTGCTAACAGTGAAAAGTTGTGCAACCTTGGTACAGGAAATGTTAAAGTGAACTTAGGTTGTGAGGGCCTTAAAATTATTACAAAAGTTTCATATGTACCAGATTTATCTACTAACCTACTTTCTGTTAGTGTGATGGTTAGAAAGGGTATGGTTAATACTTTCACTGCTGAAGGCTGCCAAATCTATCACAAAAATGATTGTGAAATTAAAGCTGATGTGAAGGTTACTGCAAGGAAAGTAGGTGGAATTTACAAACTGGATGTGGTTTCTGAAAAGGCAAATTTGGTGACTGAAAATGAGTCATGCAGGCACTGTGGCATAGAAGGCTGTGGGACACCTGGGTGAAGCAAACGTGAAGCTACTCCACAACGGTATGGCAACAGGTGTAACGTTCCCTGATGGTGAAAGTGAAACCTGCATGCCCTGTTTGAAAGGTAGACAGTCGAGGAAACCCTTCAGTACGAGTGGAGCAAAAAGAGCCACACGCAAGCTTGAGCTCATACATTCGGACCTGTGTGGTCCTATGGAAGAAACTTCCCTGAATGGTGCACATTATCTACTAACTTTTATAGATGATGCTACATGGAAAACATTTGGTTACTTCTTGAAGTCAAAAAGTGAAGTTTTATGTAAATTCAAAGATTTTAAGGCTCTTGTGGAGAACGAGGCAGGAGTGAGTTTGAAAGTTCTGAGTTCTGATAATGGGAAGGAGTACGTCAGTCATACTTTTCAAGACTACCTCTCATCAAATGGCATACAACATCAGCTGACAGTAAAATATACCCCAGAACAGAATGGAGTAGCTGAGCGTGCCAACAGAATAATCACAGAGAAGGCTCGTTCCATGCTACCAGACTCTGGGTTGGATAAATGTACTGGGCTGAAGCAGTGAACACAGCTATCTACCTGAAAAACAGATCACTTACTAAAGCAGTTAAAGATATGACACCAGAAGAAGCGTGGACATGCGAGAAGATGGACCTAGGCCATCTTAGGGTGTTTGGATGTGCTGCTCATGTACATGTTCTGAAACAACGATGAAGGAAGTGGGATGCAATGAGTCAGGAGATTATATTTGTTGGCTATTGCGAGGATACTAAAGGATACAGACTGATAGACCCTACTAATCCTAGAAGAATTTACAAAGCTCGAGATGTGACATTTGTCGAGAAGGCAAAAATGAAGTTTTGCGTCAAGGAACCAACATGTGAAGATGACAGTCGAAGGGAAGCATCTCCTCCAACACTGACCCCTGTACAGCCTCAGTGTGATACATCAGCTGAACAGCTAGAAGAAAGTGGTAGTGAAGATTTCCTGGGGTTTCCCCATCCTGTGGTACCTAAGACAGTTCACAATGAAACAGTGCAGCATCCTCAATCATGAGAAGATGAACGCAGTGGCAACCAACAAGAGTTCATCCCTTCTACAGCAGACGCCAAGCAGCGGTACCCAGCAAGGGAGAGACAATTAAAGAAATTTCCTGATATGGTGACGTACCACACAATTAGCGATATCAGTGAGCCAGAGTCAGTAAAAGATGCTCTTAAAGCGACTCGAAACGTAAGTGGCAATCTGCAATGCAAGAAGAATTTAATTCATCGCTTGAAAATAAAGCCTGGATGTTAGTTGACCGACCACAACACAACACGGTTGTGAAGAACAAATAGGTTTTCAAAGTACAAGCGAGCTGCGGATGGAACTGTCACTCGGTACAAGGCCCGACTCGTAGCAAAAGGATTCACACAAGAGTATGGTATCGATTGTGATGAAACTTTTTCCCCAGTTGTGAGAAATTCTACAATCAGGATGCTGTTTGCAATGGCTGAAGAAATGGATTGGGACATAGACCACCTTGACGTCACAACTGTATTCTTGAATGGTGACCTCGAAGAAGAGGCATACTATATGGAACAACCTGAAGGTTTTGCTGCCCAAAATGACAAAATGAAGGTATGTCTGCTCAAGAAAGCCATCTATGGGATAAGACAGTCATCAAGGGTATGGAATAAGAAGTTGCATGCTGCGCTTGTACAGATAGAATACAAAAGGTCTGAGCATGAGCCATGCGTCTACAGCAAAGTTGGTGGCAAAGGTGTTACCATAATCGCAGTGTATGTTGATGATTTTGTGATATTTTCCAGTGACGAGACAGAAGACTAGGCTGAAGAATGAAATAACGTGCAGATTTAAATCCAGTGACCTTGGTGAGGCAAGTCACTGTCATGGGATTAGAATTCGACGGGGCAGGAATAAGGGAGAGATTCACGTGAATCAAGAGAAATATACCACTAGGGTATTGGAGAAGTTTGGAATGGTGGACTGTAACCCTGTAAGCATCCCGTTGGACATCAGTCATAAGCTTGGAAAACCAAATTAAGTCAGCAAGTAACAGGACTTTTCCCATTTACCCTACCAATGCCTGATAAGATTCCCTTATGTACTTAGCAGTGTGCACGAGGCCAGACATTGTGCATGATGTCAGTGTGCTAAGTCAGTTTAACGCTAACTATAATGAGGAACATCGGAAAGGCGCAAAAAGACTTAAGGTATTTTAAGGGCACCAGGAGTTACCATCTTGTCTTCAAGAAAAAGGGAAAGGGTGTCCAGGGATTTGCTGATGCAGACTGGGCAAATGACGAGCAGGACAGACGTTCGTACACAGGTTACGTGTTCCAACTGGGAGGAGCTGCTATGTCATGGGAGTCCAAGAAGCAGCATACTGTCGCCTTTGTCAAGTACAGAGGCGGAGTACATGGCTCTGTCAGAAGCTGCTAAGGAGGCCATTTACATCAGAGGGCTTCTCGGCGAGCTGCTGGGAAAGAAGGTGTGCATCGAGTTGTGCGATAATCAGGGAGCATAAAAGTTGGCTTGCAACCCTGTATTCCACAGTAGAACAAAGCATATTGATGTACGCCATCACTTTATCAGGGAGGCTGTGGAGACCAAAATGATAAAGCTTTCGTATGTACCAACTGAAAAGATGGTTGCCGACATACTTACCAAAGGAGTGACTGGTACTAAGAATTGTGTGTGTGTTGATGGTTTGGGCATGAAGTCATTCAATTAAGGGAGAGTGTTAAAGTTGGCAGCAGTGTAATTGACTAACTTCGAGTGTTTTTGTTATGTACTGTGTAGAACATGGTGCGTTTGTCATGATATATCCCAGGTTTCGGCACTTTCAGTGAGTATTTGTCTAACAGTAAGTAAGTGAGCTTTGCATTCCATTGACAGTGAGGTCATTAGAGACGGTGACACACGACTTTGTACTATGTCAGGAGCTGGGAAAGGATTCGGCCATGGCCTTTGTTAAGAAATCATCCCAGCATTCGCCTGGAGTGATGTCGTCAAACCATGGAAAACCGAAATCAGGATGGCCGGAGCAGAGAGATTGAATGCAAATCCAACGTGTTACCGCTGCGCCGCCTTGTTCAATCATTCAAAATACAAAGCTGCTTTTCACTTCATGATAATGATTATGTAAATTATGGTTGTAAACATATTTCAGGATTTTTCTGAATTCAAACTCTTTAGGTCGATATATACTACTTTTTTTTAATAAATTGTCTATTTAGCTGTGACTACGCGTTATCGTCATTATTTTCAGTTCAGTCTGATACTTGTTACAAATGTCTGTCTATGATGTGTAACGAAGAATTTTCGAATTCAGACCTCTAAAGAGACTAAAAGATGTAACATTCGTTTTCGATTAGCCAATTATATCTATCTAATCAGTATAGAGATGTAGAGGTGTTGTTTGCTTCAGAATGATGCCTACAGAAATATCTAAAGAAAAGTTATATGTCTACGTTATTTACTGATTAAAATAACTTAATTCTTAGGGGGTAGGGAAATATTTGTAAACATTCAAGACACACTATCCGAAAAGCAAGTACGACCAGCTATAAATAATTGAAACCGCAGTTACATTCTGTGATTTTATCGACACGTATTGTCGCACAACCTTTATGTATCTCAAGAACAAATATTTTATTTACTGTTTATGTTATCATGAATACTTTCGACATTACATGGAGTAGGTGGCCCAGAGTTAATATCACCATTCTCTATTAGACACTGCGTACGCATGTGCAATGATAAAATTCACTGAAGTCACTTAAAACCATTCTCCCTTTATGCACAAGATTGAATATAAGTTATAACCTCCACCATTCCTGATTTTCCCCCGTGGTGGGTGTAAATTTCCACCAGAGTCAGAAGGATCCATTTTTATTTTGACAGTAGAATACGGGTACAGACTTGTAAATTCACTAAAATTAATATTAAAAAATATGAATTAAGTTCTTATCTCATATTTACTCTGCTTTTCTATAACATAAATATAGGGGAGGTACAAATAATACATTGTACCCCACCTCCAAAATTTAGGAAGGTAGGTGGGGTACAATGTACCCCTGTACCCCCGTTCATGTGCCACTGGGTAAGGCATTGAAACAAAATGTTGCAGAAATCTTTTCACGACAAAACAGTGGCTCTAGTACTTACCCTAAGTTCTCGAACAAATATTAAAAATATCACATGAACAAATAATGAAAAACTACTTGCAGAACTAACCTTAGTACCAGAAATTAACTATGTACGTCTGTGGTGTTGGCAGGACTGGGGCAGTGATGGCAGACGGCCGGAGAAGCGAACAATATAACTAAGTGGCAGGGGACGTTAACGAAGCTTCGCGGACATAACATGGTGGCAGCGGTGTTCGGTTATCGCGATTGAACTCACTTTGAGGTGTTGTTGCGGCGGCACGATGTATTTGGTCGCGTAATCGCGGCGGTCGTGTAA
>PNEQ01004921.1:9082-32738 GCA_003012365.1 Medauroidea extradentata | reverse complement strand
GGGGATGTGCAGCGTCCTCAATCTGTCGCGGATCACCACCTTTTTAGTGTTGTTGCACACGACACTACCACCCACGTTGATCGAGAAACGCCCTGCAGAGTCCCCGCATTCCAGCACGTCCCTGTTCGTGCCTCCAAGCGAGTGAACTCTGACCTGCCTGCCAGATAAATCTATTTAAGCACTGGCTAGCTCCGAGCTTGTTTGAAATTGTAAAAGCCAGCACTTCTCTGTACGTGCTTCCAAGCAAGAGAACTACGACTAGCCTGCCACATAAATCCTATTCCAGGAGAAGCAAGCTAATAAGCTATTTGAAATTTAAAAAAAATCTAAACAAGGGAAAAAATCAGAAAAGTTCACGTAGAAAAGTTGCTTGAAATCAAATTAGCTTTCAAATGAGTCCAAACACGATATAAATCCAATAGAATTGACATGTAAAATTCTATGCTTTTCTCTTGCTTTAAAGTTAAATTTAAAATTACAAAGAAAATTTTAATGTAAATTTCTCTACTTGCATCCCCAATTAATAGGTTGGATCCCGCCGTATACATCCTTATACCTGGTTACGTTGGCCTACTTAATTTGTTATAAACAGAGAAAAAAAACATTTTACGACAAAAAAAAATTGAAATTACTGTATGATAAGAGGCCAAGTAAGTGCTACGTGCCAGTGCATGTCACACTGTGTACGGCACATTCTTCTCAGAATATGTAAGTGCCATAAACTGCAGTAATATAACTGCAATTACGGGAATACCATACAAGTTGAACTAATAGACTATCTGGAACCAGTGAGTCGTGAAACATTGTTAGTTTAGTTGGAGGATGTGTGTTCTCCCTACAGCACGAGAGAACTACACAAAACCCGACTGTACTACACTATACAACACTAGGGCAACCAACGACGCATCCACTGCCGCAATTCTCAGTGTGTCTCAACACGCCGTCTGATTAAGCTGGCCTAAGCCAGCGAGACGTCGTGCAACGGCACACTGGTGCAACAATATGTGTTCATCAGTTATTATGTGTGTGTAACAACAGTATCAAGAAGTACCAGCCTGTCTCACTCGTCTCTCTTATCCATCTTGTCTCTCTCTTCTCTTCTCTCCTCCCTGTCATCCCAACAGCAGAAGACACAGACACACTCAATGCACACTGCCAGGGTGTCTTAGTACTAGCCACCTTGAAGCCACCCACAGGAAATTATAAATCAAACGAGACACAAACCTTTGACCGCATCATATATTTAACCTTCACTTTATGGTCCATAGGTGGACCTCACTCTGCACAACCAAGCTACACATTTAAGTCGCGGCACAGGGCGGGGGGACAATTAAGGGCTAGGAGAGCTTCACTGCTCCATGTCTATAATATCCATATCCTGCCACAAGCCGTTCATGGAACTAAAACCATAAAACCCCATTAACAGAGCAACACGCTTCCAGCTCCTAGGAGACAAACCAGACATACGCACCAACCACACAAGTACACATTGAAAGCCTGCAAACAGTTAGATACATCTTGCATCTTCCACACAACTTCTCTCGGCTACAGCACAGCGAACCACTCAGCTTATGGCAAACCCGCTCTTCTTTATGCCAGCCTTGTGCCTCATGGATGGATGAGAGAGAGAGAGAGAGAGAGAGAGAGAGAGAGAGAGAGAGAGAGAGAGTGAGTGTGTGTGTGTGGTGAAAGAAGGGAGGGGTAATTGCTTGAGTTTTTTAAAATGTTTATAATAGTAGTACAGTAACACACTCGTCACACGTGATAGAACGTCCTGACTTCGCATACATGGTAAATATTGGTATATAGAGTATATATATTGGTATATAGAGTTACCATTCCCCAGCCTAGCAGCATGCTGTCTCTCCAAGCAGAGTTGTCGTTCTACGTACGTAGTCTCACTGCCAGCAACAAAACTCGCTCACAAACTAGGTAAGTAAATGAACTACTGTGACAACTCACCACACACGTTGTTGTTGCCCTGCTTGCTGTGAGGACCCAGCTCATCCAGGATGGTCTGTAACGCACCGACGCGTGGTAGAGACACGTGCTGCAGAACTGGCAAGTTGTTCTTCAAGGCATACCTACACACACGCACACGACACTGCACCTACTGCCTCAGTTCTTACACTTACATCACAACCGGTCCTGCCACACTGTACTAGTTCTCCAACAACTGCAGGCAAGTGCTGGCGAGCTTGCCTAGTGTAAGCCATTTACTACTCCTTTCCTGATATTCTGAGCAGCTCTGGCTCTACGTGCAGCCAGACGCCTAGCACTGAACACGTACTATGTGTATGCACGTCTCTTGAAGGTAGTACATTCCCAGGCCAATAGTCGCACATACTGCACAGTACACACTAGAGCAAGACTGACTACGCAGAGTGTGACTTCTACACACACATATACAACAAACTGTAAGTACTTCTGGGTTCCATGAGCAAAAAATTTTGATCAGCGTTTAACATCAAGGTCTTTAGTGGTGTTGAGGGGTTACATGAGGTGAGTAAGGAGCAATGCCAGAATGATAAGCAACGAAATACGGAGCTATTTCACAAACTACTATGTACGATAATTTTCCCTCTTTATTGACAATATTAACTATGGAGCTGCCAGTAAATATTGTGGGTAGCAACATGCCAAACCAGCAGCACTATTAAATAACAAAACACAACACTTGCTACAGGCCTACATCATAAAATCACCTCTTTAGATGTTTTATTCGCTAAAACAAGAAATGTTTAACTGCAGAAGTAGGCTATAAATATTTTTTTCCTTTACATAGGCAAAGACATTTCCTCATTTTTCTGCCAAAAATGTGTGTACAGAAACTTTAGTATGACTATATGATCTTTGAAAGAACTGTGCAATGGGAGTTCATGACTAGATTCAGTTTCTTGGACGTACTCCATTGCAAAATTGAACGACTGTCAAACAAAAACTAAACAAATAAAAGAAACCATAAAATAAGCAGAGTATGCTTAGTCAGCAAGGTACATACACAACACGAAATTCCAAGATGGAATCGGGTCAAATAAAAACAAGGCACAAACAGATAATAAATGGAATTAATAACAAATAAAATAAAAAACCAAATAACATGAGACACAACGATGAGACGAAACAACAAACACATTAGATATCAGACATGAACAGAAAAATAACAAAAGAACACAACAAGTAGACGAGACAAAATGCAACAGATATCAGACATATACAGACAAGACAAACGACACAATGAAGAGACGAAACAACAAACACAGTAGATATCAGACACGAACAGAAAATAACAAAAGAACACAACAAGTAGACGAGACAAAATGCAACAGATATCAGACATATACAGACAAGACAAACGACACAATGAAGAGACGAAACAAAACACAGTAGTTTTCCAGACAGACAGTGTTACGACGTTTCGGGAACTGGAATCTGTTCCCGTCATCAGGTAGACACACAGGGTTCAGGAACACGAGTGCGACTGATGAGGAGACTGGAAAAACCATGGGTATATATAGGGTAAGCTCACTTATCCTGCTCAGCCAATGGGAGACGTGATGTCTCCTGATTGGTCGCGCAGCATAGATTGACTCTGATTGGTTGTGATGGGTTGAGTGTGTGTTTTTGTTTTGTGCTGTAAAGTTGTTTCTCTCTTAATCAATGGGATCCACATATTTTTAAATTCAATACTCTGTTGACTAAAAATACTGTATTGCTATTGCTAATAATAAAGGCTGATTCTTTGATTTTTCTTTTAATTTTGTCAGTTTCCTGTATAAGTGGTTTCAAGTCTTCCCAAAGAAAATATCTCTTCCGATGAACTCAAAGCCATCAAAACTCTGAAATCCAACCCTGACATTGTAATCCTTCCGGCAGACAAGGGTCTTGCTACTGTGGTACTAGATAAATCAGACTATGACAAAAAAATCACAGACCTGATTACCACTGAACAATACACACATCTTGAAAAAGACCCCACTCCCAGCATAGAGCGAAAAGTGTATCAAACTTTGAAAAAACATCAAAGCCACCTTCCAGATAAAACAAGATCGGAACTGATGCCACACAGCAGTAGATCACCCCACATATATGGTCTTCCAAAAATCCATAAGCCCGACATGCCTTTGCGCCCGATCATCAGCTGCTGCAATGCTCCATGCCAAAAACTATCAAAATATCTCCTGAAAATTGTTGAACCCCTCGCAGGCCAGACACCAACTTATGTCAAAGACTCTAGTCATTTCACATCCATAGCCAAAACTTTGAAATAGAAAACACTGACGTCCAAGTGAGTTTCGATGTCCAAAGCCTTTTCACCAATGTACCTGTGGCTGAAACTCTCAACATTGTCAAGGCCAAGTTGGAAGCTGACCCAACTGTAAAGGACAGAACAACTATACCAATTCCGTCCATCATGGAAAAGATTACCCTTTGTGTCATCACGACATATTTCCAGTTTAATGACAGTTTCTACAAACAAACAGACGGCACAGCAATGGGCTCTTCACTTTCACCATCATGGCGAATATATTCATGGAAAACTTAGAGCAGTAAGTACTTAGCAAAAGCAATACCCCTCCTAAAATCTGGCTTCGTTACGTAGACGACACTTTCACTATCTGGCAACATGGACCTGAAACCCTGGAGGAATTTGTGAACTTCCTAAACTCATTGAGGCCATCAATAAAGTTTACATATGAAACAGAAACCAATGGCAGCATTCCTTTTTTGGACGTACTAGTCAGCAGGGAAAACAGCATTCTGGAGACCAAAGTATACAGGAAACCTACACATACAGGCCAATACCTACATTTTGCTTCCAACCACCCTAAAAGCACAAAACTGGCATAATTTGCACACTAGCCAACCGAGCTGAGATTATTTGTTCTAATGAGACATCTGTACTGATAGAACACAACAATATAAGAAGAGAACTCGCAGCCAATGGTTACCCGGCAAACAGCACATGAAACCTAACAGAACACTTAAGCCCACATAAACAGAAAAACCATCAGGAACCCTAGTTATTCCGTATGTTAGAGGCCTTTCGGAAAAAATAAGACGTCTGGGAAATAAATACGAACTGCAAACAGCATTCCAATCCAAATCCACTATCAAAAGTATGGTCACCAGGGTGAAACCAGCCACTGAAAAACTACAAACTCACAACTGTGTATATCAGACACCCTGCGAATGTGGTCATATGTATATTGGAGAAACTGGCAGAGCTCTTTCAACACGTATCAAAGAACATAAAAACAATTGCAAGAAAGGCGAAACCCAAAAATCTAGACTGGCCGAACATGCATGGGAAAATAGCCACAAAATTCTTTGGGAAGACTCGAAACCGCTTACACAGGAAACTGACAAAATTAAAAGAAAAATCAAAGAATCAGCCTTTATTATTAGCAATAGCAATATTTTCAGTCAACAGAGTATTGAATTAAAAAATATGTGGATCCCATCGATTAAGAAACAACTTTACAGCACAAAACAAAAACACACACTCAACCCATCACAACCAATCAGAGTCAATCTATGCTGCGCGACCAATCAGGAGACAGCTCGTCTCCCATTGGCTGAGCAGGGTAAGTGGGCTTACCCTATATAAACCCATGGTTTTTCCAGTCTCCTCATCAGTCGCACTCGTGTTCCTGAACCCTGTGTGTCTACCTGATGACGGGAACAGATTCCAGTTCCCGAAACGTCGTAACACTGTCTGTCTGGAAAACTACTGTGTTTGGTTTCGTCTCTTCATTGTGTCGTTTGTCTTGTCTGTATATGTCTGATATCTGTTGCGTTTTGTCTCGTCTACTTGTTGTGTTCTTTTGTTATTTTTCTGTTCGTGTCTAATATCTACTGTGTTTGTTGTTTCGTCTCATCGTTGTGTTGCATGTTATTTGGTTTTTTATTTTATTTGTTATTAATTTCTTGGAATTTCATGTTGTGTATGTATCTTGATGACTAAGCATACTCTGCTTATTTTATGGTTTCTTTTATTTGTTTAGTTTTTCTTTGACAGTCGTTCAATTTTGCAATGGAGTACGTCCAAGAAACTGAATCTAGTTTAGTATGACTGACAAGAGCGGTTAATCTTCCCACTACAAAATTTGTACATAGCATATGTACTACACTTGCGAGTTCATTTCCACCCAGCCAATTTCAACTTTGTATTTATCACTCACTCACTATACATGGTAATGAAACACATAGGCACACTAAACACACCCAGATGCAGTTTACATAACCTAGCTGCTGTTCACGTAAATATGTACATAGTTGTAATTACGATCAAGTCAAGTTTCGATAATACAGCAAATAGTATACGCATTGCAAATATTCATCAATTGACTTGGGCTGTGAAAAAAAATAGTTAAAATCGCTCAAAAATATTGTGCATATAACTTCTAAACATAACATTTCAAAATCTAACACAAAATACTTGTGTACTGCCACGTTAAAAACTTGTTTCAGCACAAAAACATACTGTACTGGTATAAATACTCGACATTTGCTTTTACTTGGCTGGCAGAGTGCGTGCGAGCCAACAACATGTAGCATTCATTTGTCATGTTACCGAGATGCACGCTGGGTGAATCTGATTGATGCGTGTTAAGCCATTTTCCTTTAACAACCTTACTTTATTGAGATTGTGAAAATCTTATTTATTGAAAAACTGACACTGAACATGAATAAATTTTTAAAAATTCTCAAAGCACAGAAAAATTCCTGGTTAATTCCAGTTTTCTAAAAAAAATTCCTGAATACAGTATTTTGTGCATTTCCTGATTTCTCAGTTATGGTGGCCATCCTGAATAATAAAACATTTAATTTAAAAATTTGGAGATGGCAAAAAGATTATGTTATCCATCATAAAACAATATTTAAGCCTAAAGGAAAATCACTGCAATAGCAAAATCTCATGTAAAAATCCAGGTGGCTGTGATAAGAATATTTTCAAGCTAAGCTGAGTTCCAGCAAGTTTTAAAGGAAAGCTTCAAGGTGAGTAAAATTCTAGTACATAGTATAACCACACTCTGCACGACTTCAGAGGTATACGGGTACAGTATTCTCCATATTGTGACTGCTAGAGGTCACGGTGGCCGAGTGGTCAGACCATTCGCCTCGCACCAAGGCGATCAGGAATTGATTCCCGACGGGGTCTGGCACGGATTTCCGCACGTGGGAACCGTGCCGAACGATGCAGCTGGTCGGCTGGTTTTCTCTGGGATCTCCCATTTCCCCCGTCCTTTCATTTCATCGCTACTCCATACTCACATCATGTCACCCCACGCCAGCGCTAAAGGCTCAATGTTGAGCTGACCAAAAGCTTTCACTCACTCCATAATTGCTAGTAAAGAACATGCCTGAACAGCAATAGTAATCCCAAAAACTTTTAGGACAGCAGTTAAGGACAGATCAAAGACATAAATAAAGAAAGAAAGAGGCAGCAGAAAATTAAAACAAACTCGCACACAAGAACAAACACAAACGCAAGAAAACAAAGCAGCACAAATTTTCGGCCTGTAACGTGAACAATCAACACTTATGTACAACTCACTCTACAGCCTTCTGTACATTTAGCATAACTTTTTAAAAATGTGCTGAAGGAAATAATAACTAGGTATAGTAAATCAGAGCAGTATCTAAAATCGTTAATTTTATGTGGTTTAATTATATTGGTTATTAAAATTATTTAAAATATGTGCATGGGAATGTGTGTCACAGTATCAGGTTGGATAGTGTTTTTCTTAATGTATTCAGCATCAGTCTTCAATAAATGTGGACAAGTGTCATAGTAAAATGGCAGGGTGTACTTAAGACTGTACTTAAATAAATGTGGACACGTGTCATAGTAAAATGGCAGGGTGTACTAAAGACTGTACTTAAATAAATGTGGACTTATTTATTGTAAACTGAGCACATTTATCTTTATTAACATGATAGTAAGAAAATCCTACGAAAAATATGATTATATATACAGTAGAGTCTCGTTATAGCGAAATGTCACGGTTCTGGGTTCGAACTTCGCTATAGCAGTGTCTTCGCTATTGCCGAATTTGGCCGATTCTGAACCCTAAACCCAAAAATTGCATTAAAATACTCTTTAATCTTATTCAATTAAAAAGTTGTACGTTACTTCAAGAAAATTTAGGTTTATTTTAACAGGTAAGTATGTGCTGATTACAATAATACCCAACAAGTATGGGTGCAACAGTTCGCTACGTCAAAACGGGCCAAAAACTCCGCCGCGTCATGTAAGTACGGCTATCAGTCGCTAGACCGCCTCAACGGTGTCCTGCCCACTCAGGGCATGAGTGCACGCGCCAGCAGAGTCAACATAATAAGTGATAACACTGCCGTCCACTGCAGACCGATGGATCGTCGCTGTAAAATTGTGTTTCATCATTCGAACCTCGAAGATTTGGCGTTGTTAAAACTACAGTATTCCCACAGCGGGCATATACAATCGCTGACTTCATCAAAATTTTAGATAAAATCCTACCCGGTTTCAGAGATACTATACAGTACAATTAACGTTGCTATTCTGCCTGATAAATTAACGTTGCCGGTTTGTTTAGTTTCCTAGATGTGTTGTGATGTTTATCAAAATGTGAATTATGCCTTACCCACTGTTTCCGGCAACGGCGGTACCAAATATTAATAAAATATTTATAAAAATTATTTTAAAAATACCGAAGCAAATTCCCGTGCGCCACGTTTCTCTAGCCACCCGACGCATTATTCCTTTGTCCAGAATACCGTACGTTTTGTTTGTTTATTTTTACAGAGATTTAAATGAGTTTTGGCCTTTCCTGTGCATTTTAACAATATGTACTCATGCAAATATCAATTTATTTACGAAATGTTGCCATAGGTTATTTTGTTAGTACATTTTACATTTTCATTAATATGCATATGACTTTTAGTATAACGAATAAAAATATAAATTGTGCAAAGCTTAACAAAAAGTAACAAACAAAAAAACTTGATAGGGTAATCTATTTAAAATACGTTTTTAAGCCATAGCGATAAAAATAAAAGTGCAGTATATGCGGCAATACTGGTATGCTACAATATGAAAAACGAAATAAATAGTCCACAAAAATAAAACTGAGATGTGGACTGCTGGAGTTGACAGGAGCGGCTAGCACGTGCGCATCTGCTGCTCGTGACTGGTAATCATGCGTGACTTTCGTAGGCGACTGCGACAGTGTCACAGTAGCGGCCAGATTAGGGATTGTAACTTATTCCAAAAGAAAAGAACGTATCAAAAACCAAATAAAATAGCATAAGCGGGTCATCAAATACAGCGAAAAACAATGTACGTACTGTATTAAAATCCAGAATCGTAATCGAAAGTCGTAATTCAAAATCGTAACCAATAAATAACACCAGAAAAGCAAGCTGTACCTGAAACTAAACACGATTGAAAGCACGATTAACTAGGGCACAATTCTCTTTTAGAATGATGCACGCTTGAGTTTTGGGAGGGAAGCGAGGTGTCCAGGCAGAAGCAGGACTCGCGTAGTCACATGACAGTGCCAGTGGGCTGGCATGGCGAGGGGGGAGGGGCGGTGGCGCAACTGGTCGGCACAAGGGGTTGAGGTAATCTGTACATCCGGCTGTCAAGATAAATACCTACACGCTTCACAAGGTCACGTACATCACCGCAAGCCTGCTTCACATGGTCACGAATCTCGCTGCAAGCCTGCTTCACACGATTCACCATACATGTTTCTACTCATAAAATTCACATATTTCATGGGATTTTTTTTTTATTTTTTGATGGTTCCTCAACAAGACTTTGCTATATTCGTGTTTTCGTTATTTCAGTGTTCGTTATGACGGGATTCTACTGTATTCAGAAACACAGTAAGGGATGCTAACTTTTTTGTCCTATTAAGTAGTAAAATTTCACACTGATATTAATTTTGGTGGTGGCAAATCAATTCTTTTTACACTTGTATGTACAGGAAACAAATTTAGTTTTCTTGACCTACTCAATTTAATTCGTCATTTTCCCTTATAATACCAGAGCTCTAGTATTACATCATAACTTCACTCAAACTCTAAGCACTCGCAGACCCCTGAAAAAATATATGATATTAAGTTATATTCTTTTACTCACTGAAAGACTTTATACACAAAATAATATGTTGGTTATTGGTACAGTTATTACAGTAAAAGGGTTCATAAAAGTGTATTCACTCAGTATGTTCCACATGTGAGCACTTGTACAATGTGCGAGAGAGAAAGAAAGTGTGGCAGCGTGTGTGAGAGGGATAGAGAGTGGGGAGAGGTATACACAGTCTCACTCACTTCTGACTGGTGAGGCGACGCTTACGTAGGAAGCCTCCCTCAGGGAAGAGAACCATCCAACGTCTACGCAGGGGCACGTAGGCATCACGCAGGTGTCTCACCAGCTCCTGCAAGGACTCCAGCCTCTTGTCCTTGCCCTGCACACACACACACTCACTCTGTAGTCTCAAGTTATGACACTCTCTCCAGTTTCCTATGGTTTCCCGAAATACCTCCAGGCGAATGCCAGGTTGGTACCTTGGTCTATTTCCTTCCCTATTCATCTGTGAGTATAGTTGGGCATAACTGTCTCTAACGACCTTGCTGTTGAAGAGACGTAAAGCCCTATATAAATGAAAATAAACTTGTAAATTACAGTATTCTTCACTCGTCTTGCTCCTCAGCAGCAGACATTCGGCCACAATCTCTGGCTTCTCAACACACTCATCGAGCTACTACGGTATAACAATATAACACCCCACGTGCATCACTTGAAGTGCAAGCCTACCTTACGCATCAAGGCTTGTCAGCATATAACTCCAGAAACAATGAAAACATACCGTAACTATCCCAGTAATAAGAGGCAGAATGCTAGCACATCTAGGGCCGGTTTCACCGACGGTATTTAGACTGATAACATGATGTTAAGTGAGGTTAACAGCGTCCCAACATTTCACAAACCCCGTTAGCGCTAACACAATGTTAAACCAGTTGTTAAATTGACAGCACCAATTGTTGCAGTTAAAACCCTAACATGCTGTTATCAGAAGTACAATGGCTGCTAGAGGTCACGTCTACAAGCTTCGTTACTGAACAAAGACTATAGAAACGTAGCAGAACATCAAGTCATTGCGAACACAAGAAGACATGATTTTAGGGACCTACCGGAAGGGAAATTCATTGAAAGATACTGAATTTTGAAAGCAGTGTCTGCAACAGTGCTTCAAGACATTCAAGATAAGTTATCACAGCACAACCAACGTACTTTCCCACTGTCACCAGTGCATAAATTCCTAATAACATTGCATTATTATGCTTGTGGATCATTCCAACTTGTAATGGCCGATAATGCAGGTGTGTCAAACGTAACAGTATGTAGAACAATAAACTAAGTGTCTCAACTATTGCATCATTACAACCACACTAAATTCACTTTCCTCGGTGAGTAAATATGAAGGACGTCGTGCGTGGATTTTATACAGTAGCACATTTTCCTGGTGTCGTAGGAGCACTAGATCGTACACATATTGAAATACAGTCACCTGGATGTAAGAGGTGAGGTATACAGAAACAGGAAAGGTTATTTTTCAATAAATGTGCAAACAGTATGTGATTCAAATAGTATGTTAAGCTAAGACATTGTTGCCCGTTCCGTTGGCAAGGCTCTGTACATGACAGTACAATTTTTAACAATAGCAGCTTAAGAGCCGACTTCGAGACTGGAAGAATTAATGAAGGAATCCTGGGTGACAGATATTTGCTAATCCCGTATTTACGCCCTCAAACAAGACCACAATTGTGATAAAACAGTGCACAGAAACGAACAAGGAATACTGTAAAGTGAATGTATGGAGCGTGAAAATTAAGGTTTCCGGTTCTGCAAATGACACTTAGAAATAAGATACAACATGCATTGAGCGTAATAAATGCAACAGCGGTGTTGCATAATGTAGCAGTGCAGATGAAGGATGACGTCCCACCTGAAGACTTGCTGCTACATCAGTATCTTGCACACAGGAGAGTTAGACTACGCCGTATAAAGGACTGTCCACATTGCACATCGCGAACATCAAACAGCAGTTGAAATGAGGAATGCAGTAGCAGAAACCCACTTTGCTTAGTAGGCCTAAGAGGTTATATGCTTTGTGATTCGCTGACAGTACAGTGCGCGCCTTAACTACTGCTGACAATACGATATAAGTGTTGACAGTGCGAATGTTTTGTGTCACCATCTGCAGAAAAGTGTATCATGTTTAATTTATACGTACACATACCACTCTAATTGCATTGCCTTGTCACATTGGGTTATTGTAGATGTTATTTATTTATCGACGTCATTGGTGAATAGTTCTTGTTAAAAATAACCACATCATTAAATATTGTATCACAACGTGTAACAGTCGTAACATTTGTCACGATATGGTGACCTCATACCTTTCCATAACCTGTGTAATCACAGGAAATTGTATTTGCAATATGACAGGTGTACTCACAATACAAATCTTATAGGATATCTTGTAAGATGTGATACTTATATTAAATGAGACACATAATAAAGAGCAAAGAAACATTTGTATTGTTTACGGATGCACAAAAACATCACAGCACTGTAGTTGTGATGTAGTAGCATAATTCGACAATGACGACATAGAAACATTTGTCATGGTACTACATGTACAGATTAGTTACTCATGTCCCCAAGTGGTTATTAAGTAGTTTTTGTTTGAGTAGGGCATTCACAATTCTGATGTTGAGCAGTTGTTCTTTCCTGTACTTCTTTACTAACTGTACTCCTTTTCTAGTTCACACAGTGCTGTGGGCTGTGCTGCGAACTCATCAATGTGTGACAGTCCTCTCTTTCCCTTACTGTTTGATGTTTTGTTGGTTACAGAAACCACAGGTGTCAGGTTTGTGGATGCAGCCACACATGTTACAAAGGACTCCTGGTGACACATTATGGTAACATGACTAACACTGTGTACCATTGGACCATTACATACAGTTACAATTACCTACACGCGTTACTTTGTGAGTCCATACGAGACTGCGGTACTACATCACTTGTTCTTGAATCTGATGGTGGCTCTTCCTCATTATTCACGACTACAACTTCCATATCTTGGATGTTTGTCTCATCATATATAATGGTACTGGTCTCTCCTACACACAAACACGCCCCCGAACATGTTTAGCGCCAATGACAAATGTACAGTTGCCCGATAGAGGACTATTTAATATGAAACTTACCATTATATTCAGCGTCACTATCATATGGATTTGTAAGTGGCATCACTTGATCCTGAATCACTGCAGTGATATCATCACACTTGAGTGTATATGTATCACCATCTGTTTTGGAACATTCAATTTAATTGTTTGCATTGATTTTCTTCGCATCATGTTTGATATTTTCATAGCACAGTTTTAGCTGTTTTACAGTACGTGGGGTTACATTTACATGGCTGTGAAACTTATCTGCCACTTTCTACAACACTTCCTCTTACTTTTTTAATGACAACTCGTCACTTTTTCTCTTCAACCTTAGCTTTGTGGTTTGTAATTATATCCACTACTATAGATTTCTCATATTGTGTATAATTACTCATTCTCACACGATTGTTTTCCATTTTCTTCGACATACTGGTTATGTTTGCGATTATCATAGTACACACTGCCACTGTTCACTTTGGGACATGCATAAACCAAGGATGCATTCCTTTTGCAGTGATAAGCTAATAACAGGATGTTAAATGACAAAGTCTTTGAAATGTTTGGTGAAATTCTAGTGTCACTAACATCACGTCAGCTAACAGTGCGTTAGTGTCATTTAAACATCGGTCGATGAAACCGGCCCCTAGTGCTGTACTTGCCGTCAGGACACAATAGCATGAGAAACACTCTGTATGATGTAACAGTACTACGGGTGGTCGTGGTAGACCCAACAATCATACTACCAAAGCCACAGACTTGCAATACTTGTGAACTACCGCTGTCTACGAACTTAAACCATGCCACACCCCACCTTCACAGCAAACAGTACTACTGTACATATACCGTGGTATCTATGTGAAGTAGTAAGTACTGCCACCAATTAAAAGCTACATTCCATCATTTCGAAACAAAATTTAAGAAACAGTATGATAGAGAAAAATGTTTACAGTTTGGTAGTAGAGTACAATGCTGTAAACATGGATGTAGCACATGCCTGGACCAAACCCTATTATGTGTAAAAAGGCAGAAAGAGTTAGAGCAGAGCAGCTGGATCATCACAACAGTGAGCTCGCATGTACGACACTTCCTGCGACCTCTGCTAGAACAATGAGCCCGACCTTGCCACATCAGTATCTATCTTTCAGCTCGTGTTGCTTTCATCATACGGAGAGATGTTACGACTGATACTACCATCCACTGTAATATCACTCACTGCTGCCACACACGACTCAACTTCTCTGTAACCACTACAGTCACATGTTACTGTTTGTAGCAACACAACCCTACAGCTTGAACACTACAGTATTACAGTTATTTTCCAGTTAATTTATTTAAGACAATGTTAAAACACAACTACATATCAAGCACAAAAACCAAACATACTTTAGTATTTCTACTACCTCATAACAGCAACGTCAAATTAAAAAAATGCAATGAAAGAACCAAATCAGATTGTCATCTTGAGAATCCCCACGGCCATCGCAGACACTTAGCTTATCTAGCAAGTTTCTGTAAGACACCTATATGTTGGAACAGCTACCCGCTGTCCTGCGCGGCCACACACTGCACATCAGCACACATGGTACCAACCGCTCTGCCATGTCTGCAATACACACCTGTGCTTTCACGTTAGAAGACATGAACGCACAGTATATACAGGGTGGTCGCAATAAACAACAATGCCTAGTGACTTCCAACATGAAACTGTAGTGAGCTTCCAACTCAGTGCTGAGATACCTGGAATGTGAGTGTAGCTATGATACTTTATATAGCACACAACTGCTACCAACACAACGCACTGTAGCACCAACCCACAACATGTATTTGTTCCATTTATGTATGCTTCAACACTGAATGTCATCCAAATAGTTTACTATGCCTAGTTAATCTACAGGACATACTGCATTTCTCTTCACATTTCATTGCTACTGTATCCTCAACATTGCAAATTTAGGCTTTTTAAGGTTGTCCAAAATCAGTCCAGGCAAATGCTGGAGTGGTTCTTAAAACAGGTGCTAACCAATTACCCCATGCATTTCTATCAAAGCAAGAAGACAGAGGTGCCAACTTGAAAGGGAAACTCACAGAGACGATGAAGAAGTCTCGGTGAAGCACGGACACAATGCCAAAGTTGGTATATTTGAAGAGGCGGTCCATGATCCACATGATGTTAGGTAGCACGTTGCCCTTTGTATTGAAGGTTGCCATGAGCAGTGGCACATCAGCTGTCGACTGATGGTTCGCAATGACGAGAGTACGCTGCTCGAGGCAGGAGCGGATGTCGTCCCCAACCTCCACCACTGCAACAAGGTCCACGTCCAACCTGCTGATACACACACTATCACACTTGTTGCCAACTGCTCGCAGCTATGTCAATAGAGGCCCAGGGGTCTTGTAGCTGGGATCTGCTTTGTTTATGTCACGTACAATATGCATTCAACAGTTGGCATAGCACTAACACATGAACTGTAAGATCAGACATAACTGTAGTACACACAAAGTATAACAAAGACAGATCAGTTAACAGCATGCCTGACAGTAAGGTTCAAGGCACAAGTCTCCGAGCAGTAAGTCTATGTACACACACGTACGTACGTATTTCTTACATGCTCGTGACACCGCTTCTCCCTGAAAACATGCTGCAGTATATAACCACACATCACAACACCACAAATAAATACTGTATATTTCACTTACACATTTATAATAGCTATTGTTAAATACAGACAGTTCAAGGTAAGATGAGCAATTTTTCAAGACTTTGCCAACAGCTTTTAACCACAAATATGTACATTTTCTTGCAACCCACACAATAACTTCCAAGATAAGCAAAATACATGCACTGTGATTATTAATCAAACTGCTGTTTTTTGCATCAACAAGTGATACAAAGATAACAGTTGTTTAAAAAGTTCAGATATTTTGATATTTTTCAGGGTGGTTTACAAATGTTCACGTTGTAAATTTTTGCATTTAGAATACCACCTTACAACTCTTATCTTATATTTCAAGTTAGGTGCTTGTAAACCTTATTTGTTTGTATTGCAGTTACTTACATGTCCTTACTATGTGTTTCATACGTAGTAGGGGAGATAGACACTTACTGTACTATGTACCAAACACTGTGTTAGTGGCTTGTTTCAACACTGAGACACTGCAAAACATTTCACAAACTTTTCCTTTATGAACTAATTAATGTGTTTGTACCTATAAATTATTACATTTGTACTCAAAAATCTAGCATTTATTACACGAGAATTTCAGGATATGCCACAGAAGAATTTTGCGGGCCCTTAATAATGTGTATACAACTAGACTCGCTACTCCAACCAGTGCAATACGGACATATGTATACACTACATTCATCGTAGTACAACATTGTAACAACGTACTGTGTACTACCATGCCGTCACCTTGACTGGCTCTCTACCAGCACTACAGTATATGGCTGACTGTATTCACACAGGTAGTAGCTAGCTGTGAATATTGTTATTGCTCAGCTTAAACAGTACGTAATTACTAAACAATGAACTACTGCAACTGTATGTAAACCAAAGGTTCATTTACTAATAAGGTAAAAACATAATGCAGAATGTTTACACAAGTGTCACTGGTGCTTGCTATAACTGCCAGAAGTAAACAAAGCCTGTCAACACAACAACACGTCTCCTTGCACATATCAAAACAAGTCGGCACACCAGGAAGGTCAACGATAATGAAAAGTGCCCTCGTGATAACATCTCTTGATCGTTTTATCACTCAGACTTTGGCCTGAGACTCAAAATTATGACGCTGCTCCTTAGCGACGGAAGAGAGAGAGTTTAGGAGCAGCAAACCGGACAATGTTGCATCATATAATCAGGAGGTCACCAATCTGTTATCAGTCTTTATTCACGCGCTCTCTCTGAAGACCATAACAACCGACCAAGCTCGCACTACCATAGCCGCAACAACTTAAACAATCTCCACACTTCTAAAATGACAAAACCAAGTTCAGACAACAAGTCTTACTCCATGTATTGTCATGGAACACAAACACTTGCTAAACTCTAAAATTGCTCCGGTGCAAGATAAAAAGCAAAACTCTTAATAAATATGTACATAAACTTTCCGACTATATGAAAACATAGATGAATGAGATGGCAACATCTTACGCTACTACTGCAGCTGACACACAATTTGTGCAAACTTATGACATTTACAAACCTACCAATCAAGCACCAAGCAATCTAATTGTGAAGCACTATTATCATCTGTAATACATAATGAATGAACTAAAGTTGTATATTAGAAGGAAAGAAGGTAGGACGGGAAGAGTACCATCGTAGCCAGCAGACCAACTCCACATGCTGACCATAGCCAAGAGCCAATGGAAGAAGTGACCTTCTATCTTCCAGTAGAGTTCCGGATGATATCTCTTCAACGGGAATATCATCACCATCCACACAACATATGTAGGTATACAGTAGACGTTGTTGAGGATGATGAGAGCTGTGCGCAGTGCAATCTTGCACATGAACACCACCCTGTCTGCACGCCCACTGCAAACACACACACACACAACACTCTACTATATCATCCTTCACTATTGTAATTATCTTTATATGGTAGATTCCCCCTGAATGTAGATACAACATCAAACACACATACAGTACTACCTCAGTAAACCAATCAACCTAATACAACAGATGTAAAGTACACCAGCCCTGAAATGTTAACTGCACTGTAAGGGTAAGAATGTGTAAGTGTGAGAACGTGTAAGTGTGAGAACGTGTAAGTGTGAGAACGTGTAAGTGTGAGAACGTGTAAGTGTGAGAACGTGTAAGTGTGAGAACGTGTAAGTGTGAGAACGTGTAAGTGTGAGAACGTGTAAGTGTGAGAACGTGTAAGTGTGAGACCGTGTAAGTGTGAGAACATGTAAGTGTGAGAACGTGTAAGGATAAGACCACGCATGTTACTGTTCTACACTTGTATAGCTGGTTCACGACTAAATGAGCACTGCTGAAGACTATAGAGTCTAAAACAATAATTAAAAAATAATATATATTATGAGCTCTGACATTAACTTGTGAGTACAGTACAATACATACATATAAAGACACACGCGCGCGCGCACACACACTCTTTCTCTCTCTTGGATTGTTTGCGAGGGTGGTTTGTATGTATTAAAAATAGGCAGGATATTGTAAATAATCTGGTAGGTAAAAAGTTACTAGGGTTTCCAAAGGTCTCATTTATCTCGAACCTTCTATAACATGAAGGGTCATAATGTTATAACAACATTAGATTTTTGACAGTGAATATGGACCTGGCCAATATCCGTCCAGTTGTAGTGAACTACTGTACGAGTACAATGGTCAGGATAGCACAGGAGTTCTGTTTACATTCCACTTGTCGAAACATTATACTGTAATATTATGACACATGCATTTCTAGTGAGAGTAACTAATTTCTACAAAGAAGCAGTACTTTCAAACTTGACGAACACCTGCTATTTACCTGATAGGTTTGTTGACCAACACACAAATAGGGGTTGAGTTTTAAAATCGGTGTTACCACAATAAAGATATTCATGCCATAATTAAATGCCACTGTGCATAGCACGAAGTATGTGATGGTATCGGAGACACTGTTAAAACGTTTTCAGCAAAAGTGAGTCTTCAAAAACTCTGTCAAATCAAATCAAGACACCTAAAAAGTTGTTTGAGCATCAAAGGAAGAATATAGTGAAGTGAGTGAGTGACTGAACGAGAGATTAGTCAGCTTTCAAAATCAAGGTCTTAAGCGCTGGTGAGGGGTGACATGAAATGAGCATGGGACAACGCCACAATGAAGAGGCGAGCAAAACTGGAGATCCTCGAGAAAACCCGCCGACAAGTGGTATAGTACCCGGCACTATTCCCACATGCAAAAATGTGGGGACAGACCCCTCAAGGGATTGAACCCGAGGCAGATTATAACTGTGAAAAATGTTTCTACATCACAACAATGAAGAGTAGTCAAGGAGAAAAATTTTTGGAAATAATTTGATGAAACTGTATTAGTAAGAGATACTCTGAAACTGCGTGCTTTCCTCCCATTCATCCTGTGCCTGCTGGAAGAGCAGAAACTAATCAATGATTGTACATTGAAAGATTAGTAACAAAATAAAATGTGGACTTTGACCAGACCCAAAATTAAATATTTTTGTAAATTAGAACATTGCAACTAACGAGAGCAGTTTCCTGATCCTTGGGGAGAAGGAACGATACAGAGCTGCAAACAATGTTGGGCGTCAGATGTTGCATTATGTCTTTCCTCTGCTAGGAAACTCTATGCAGCAGTTGAGATTGATACACCAACTAAAATAATTTGGTAGGTTTAACAAAAAGAAAACCAGTTTTATTTTCAACTTTATCACCACCACAATCCACCGTTTCAAACTATCATCTTGCTGCAGCACTCTATATTACTAGGCCCTTGAAGTTCATACAAGGAATGCAGTCACGAAGATACACAGCAGAAAATACGGAGGAAAGCGCTTGTAGCAACCCTTCACCCTTACGGACATGTACGCATTGGAAGGAAACTTAGTACGTAATTATTTTAATATCCAAAAATATTGAAAAGAGACTAGACGAAAGGAGACGGCCACTTACAGCCAGTGTTCTCCCCAGGTCCATTTTGCCGGGCAACCCACCCGGCTAGTTTTCTCTGCCACCCGGCAAAGGAAGTCATTCCAATCAACACCATCTAGCTTGTTCCACGATGCACCCAGCTGGTCTCATGAACAACCAAGCTCTAAATACTTTGCTGTGGAGAACACTGTATGGTACGTTGCCACTTCACCGTCCATTCCACCTAGCACAAACATATCTTTCTCGACAGACGTCACAATATTCTCTCAAGATAACTGCAGGGTGCGTGGCCCAATCAAGCATTCTACTGTGCAGTCCACTCTTAGCCAATCACAGGCTTGGCCCTTACTTGTTGTCTGTTACAGCATACACATTACACTTACAGGTGTCTCACAGACTGCTATCACACCTACGGTGCCAGCCAAAGAACTCACATTCTCTAAAAAAAACTTTCTAATTTGGTTGGTGCCAAAAAAAAAAAAAAACAACTTCATGGCCTCTACAAAATGCCTAACAGCCATAAACACAGATTACCTTACCTGATGCTACAATGCTCTAGCTTTCATTAATTACGACACTGTTTATAAATCATGATACCACTATACTTAACAATGCACTGTTACAGAACAAACGCAAACTCATTTCTGCAATTTGCTGTACCAGCTGCTTTTCTTCTCAAAGCCCAGCAAACCAGATGTACTTACTGTACCAGCAACTGACAGTAATAAGAAATACATAAATATTAGCTACAATGAGATGATATTGAAGACATATCTATAATACTCTAGGCTATATATATATATATATGTAGCCGACAACAACTTGTTTGTATGGATGTCAGGTTTCACAAGTTGCCAACTTGACATTTGGACTTGATGTTCTAGGAAAATGTAAAAGCAAATGGGATTTCTAATATATTTTTATTTTTTTATTAAGTATTAAATTATTTATGTAACTACAAAATGAAAATTAAAAAAAGTGAAAAGAATCGTGAGTTCCACAGTGCTGTATAATAATGAAAGCTCATCTAACAGACTTCAACATTTAATCTTGCACAAGCGTAGCTAAAGTAGATAAAGTACTTAGAAAATTGCATTCAAACAAAATCCAAATTGATTTGCAAGTGTTTTGGAAATTTGGAAGAAATTTGGAAACATTAAAAAACCAAAACTGGTGCATCCAAAAATGTAAAGGATAAAAAAATATTTTTATATTGTTGAGCGGGGAGTTACAACTCTAGTAATAAACTTTACGATGGATTTTCCCACAGGTGGATTTGACACAGAATAACCCTGAGCATTGCAGTGAGAGTCAAGGCTTTCTCCATGCGAGCTCTTGACATAAATAGTAGGCTCACAGATATTTTAGAAGTGGCTGTTATGCCACCCATGCCCCAGAGACTGACAAGGGATCCAGGACATAGTCTAGTTAACGTGCAACTATATCAAGCATTAGTGAATCACTTAGACAATGAGACATACTGACTGGCAGGTGAACGAGGTACTCACTTCAGGCACTCCATGTCTCAGCGAGGCAGGCCACAGGAACTGTATATCATGGGACAGCTCTGGTCACCTCAATCTCGACAGAGAGGCATGTCGCTGTGCAGGCCGGTCGTACACGCTTGTTGCCTCGTAGACTCCATCCACATGTCCGTTCCTGACACATATGACATCACCTAGGTAGCATCCTCAGCCACGATGTTCGCAGACAAGCAGTTGTAACATCTATGTAGCAAGCGTAGCCTCAAGCCGTAACTTAACAGCACAATTTACTGAACAAAATAAAATGAGGAGCTTGTTTTCAAAACTGGATATCTCAAAAAAATTAAAAAGTCTTTTTATGGTAAAATCTGTAAAAATCATATTCACTAAATCAAATGGTGAAATGGTTTTTACCTAAAGTTTATATACTTTAGAATAAAAAAGCCATTTCACAGTCTGATTTAGTTGATATGGTTTGTACACAATTTACCAGAAAAAAACTTTTTAAATTTTTTTGGCGATATTCTGTTTCGAAAGCAAGCTCCTCAATTGCTTAAAATAATGAATGCTAGAAGTCTTGTGTGCTTGTCTACACACTTCTTCGTTGAAATTCCTGTTGGCTACAAGCAGTCTCGCAGGCTTGGCTACTGATTTTGTTGTTTGACTGCGTGCTACTTTTGTTGCAAGTGTCACAGTAATGTTACAACAACAGCCAATCAAAGTAAGTGGGTACTTGTAGCAGGCCTGGTGTGTCAACAGGTAACCCAATTAAATAAATTCATACATAATATTACGCTGTGTGGTCGGCTTTAGAAATACTCAAAAGAAAATTTTACAGCCCACATTTTAATAATTTATTTTAAAAAATCCAAATGAATGTCGGTGAATACATTAATTACAGTAGACATATACAATAATGAAATGAATTTCAAATAATACAATAACTTTAAAATCCATTTAAGTTTGAAGCTTGATTCGAGGCGGAGTGTAACAAAGATTGTGGTCATAGAAACAAGAAGAGAAGACCATGCTCTGATATGAACACAGAGGAATGCTCTGCGACTGGCTGCACTGCAATATACAGTATACACGTTCGTAACAGCAGGTAGGCGTAAGATTAACTCCAGTATATCCCCACGTAGGCACAATATTACGATACATGCCCCCACGATTCATTATCTCATAGATGTGTGTGAATGAGAGAGTTAGTGAATAACCTGGCATGGCAACTACTATTGGTTTAGTTCCCACTCAGTCGAACCTAGGGCCACGTGCATCATGAGGAAGGCTTGTTATTGCCTCAAGGTGTTGACGACACACATATACACAGACCACAAGCCTCTATCAAGAACACCACCTCTCCCTTCCCCCAGCAACTTATCTTTGTTCCAAAACCACACTTCCTTCCTCAGCAGTTACCAATTCACTGTAGTTTGTCGCTACCCTGTCTTCCGACGTACATGTCCATCACCTTCTCGACCTCTTAAACCTACACCACAACAGCAGACTACACTGATTACAAGCCAGTCATAAATTAACATTCTCCTTCCACTCACGAGTCTTAGTGTAGGAGCATCTCCATTTACATATTTCGTTAGTGAAGATATGACAAGCGAAACAAAATGTGTTACATTCGCCAAGTGTCACCCGCTGCTACTAGTCTAACATACTTGCTTCTGTTCACACTGCGTCACTGCCAGACAAGGTTAGCTTACAACACAGCTACGCTAGTTGCTTCACTCACTAGAGGACTGACCACAGTACACATATGGTACGCACACTGATATACGCAGAGCATCGGGCTAATTGTATGCCGTACTACACGTTACATACTGTAGTGAAGAACAACACCAGCTACGTAGCACTACCTTGACTGACGTAGGACCAGCCGGTGTAGGCTCACAGGCCAGACAAGGTTAGCTTACAACACAGCTACGCTAGTTGCTTCACTCACTAGAGGACTGACCATAGTACACATATGGTACCCACACTGATTTACGCAGAGCATCGGGCTAATTGTATGCCGTACTACACGTTACATACTGTAGTGAAGAACAACACCAACTACGTACCACTACCTTGACTGACGTAGGACCAGCCGGTGCAGGCTCAACAGGCCAGCCGGTGCAGGCTCAACAGGCCAGCCGGTGCAGGCTCACCAGGCCAACCGCTGCAGGCTCAACAGGCCAGCCGGTGCAGGCTCACAGGCCAGTCGGTGCAGGCTCACAGGCCAGCCGGTGCAGGCTCACAGGCCAGCCGATGCAGGCTCACAGGCCAGCCGGTGCAGGCTCACAGGCCAGCCGGTGCAGGCTCACAGGCCAG
>PNEQ01004918.1:2931-18049 GCA_003012365.1 Medauroidea extradentata | reverse complement strand
TCCGCACCAGGGCCCCCTCCGGTGGGGGAATCCACCGGCTGTTGAGTTCACCTACACATGTTTTCCTGCTTCTTATTTTGTTCCGTCCCTCAGTTTCATTCATGCTTGTTTTTCCGTTCGGTATGTATTGTATGTTTGTTATTTGTTCTCATTTTTCAAATGGGGTTGCTTCACTGGGGTGGGACTGGCTGCGGGGGGGGAGGGGACCGAAAAGCAGTCCCGAGGGTCCTCTCCTCTGCCGTGAGCTCGACTCCATTCCCGGTGACAGTGCGCTCCCTTTGTCCAATGTTTCCTTGTTTTCTTTCTATGTTGTTGTGGTCTTAATTATCTTTTGTTAGTTTTTATTTTTTTTATTTTTTTATATTTTTATATTTATTTTTTGTTGTTTTATGTGGTATTATGTGGTCCTTATGTTGTTTTTATGTTGTTTTTTATGTATTTGTGTTCCCCTGACTGTTGTTTGTTTATGGGGGTAAATTTCAAGGCCTTCGGGCTGTTCTTGCCCTCTGTAAATTTGTTGTAAATAAATAAATAAAATAATGCTTTCGAACGCAAAGCATTCCAATTAAAATTTGTTAGTAAATATTGTTGTCGAAAATCTTCCGAAACTTTTGTTCAGGCGTATTGTAAATTTATGATATGTTGTTTCTAACATAATTTTTATATTAACTAATAGACATAAATTTTTGACAAGGTTGTACTTATATAACACATCTCAAATTTCACGTTGAATATTTTTTGTTTTAATGTGTTATCTTTATAAAATTTTTCCATCGAGATGTAATTAATTAGTCTTCGATGCCTCAAGTAAGGCCAGCTCAGGCCATTCGCTAAACAATGTGTTGTTGTGTGGCCCCAAATTACAGCTTGATATTTTGAGTGTGTTGCTGAAGTTTCGAGTGCCAAGTATTGTCTTCATTGCTGACATCAAGCAAATGTACCACCAAATTATAGTACACCCTGACCAACGGAACTATCAATGTATCCTTTGGAGGGAAGATGAGAACCTGCCTGTGCAGACTTACAGATTGAACACAGTTACTTATGGGGTGTGCTCAGCTCCCTTCCTGGCTCTACGTACCCTGCGGCAACTGGCAGAGAATGAAAGGGATAACTTTCCATTGGCCCAAAGGTTTTGCTAACTGATACCTATGTGGATGACATTGTTACTGGCACGTCCGATCTACAATCTGCAATAGAATTTCGTAAGGACCTCCAAGAACTGCTCGGCCATGGAGGATTTCAGTTACGAAAGTTTTCCAGCAACTGTTTAAATGTCCTACAAGACTTACCCCCTGAGGATGTACAACAATCATTCGAACCCTACTCATTTGATGATAGTCCATGTGTGAAGGTATTAGGCCTACATTGGAACCCCAGGAAGGATTCATTCTCGTACAATTTTAACTTCCGGTGCCTGTGATCACTAAACGAGGGATCTTGTCCGACATAGCACGTATATTTGATCAGTTAGGGTGGCTATCGCCTCTGATGCTCCTAGCCAAGCACATCATGCAGTGCCTATGGTTGGCCAATGTTGAGTGGGACAGTCCCGTGCCTCAGGACCTCGTGGTGAAATGGGAGATCATACGAAGTGAGCTGCCAGCGTGCTCTACCATTTCGGTTCCACGCTGCATCATTGACCCCGACAGTAAGGCACACATAGAAATGCATGGATTTGCTGACAGCTCTGAAACAGGGTATGCTGCAGTGGTGTACCTGTGTGTTGTATCATCCTCTGATGCAATTTCAACTCGCCTGCTACTTGCAAAATCGAAAGTTGCACCTTTGAAGAAGGTGACTCTCCCACGACTTGAACTATGTGCTGCTCTATTCTTGGCACGTTGCTTACAGACTTTGAGTAAGACCTATGCTGCAGTCTTATCTCTGAGAGATGTGTACGCATGGACTGATTCATCTGTGGTACTGACTTGGATTCGGGCCTCGCCTCACCAATGGAAAACGTTTGTTGCAAATAGAGTGAGTAAAATTCAAGAATATACCTCTTCGAATTGGTGGCATCATGTCCCAAGTGCCAACAATCCAGCGGACTGCGCTTCACGTGGTCTCACTCCCACCAAACTGGTTGAACATCCCCTGTGGTGGTCTGGGCCTCATTGGTTGCATCAGTCTAAAGAAACTTGGCCTCAACCACCTGCTAATGTACCCTGTGAAGTTAAGCTGGAAGAACAAACCCCAGTGGTAATTCATGTTAAGCTGCGGGAATCCCCATTGTCGACCTTAATTGGACACTATTCTAATTTAACCAAGATCAAGAGGATTGTAGCCTGGTGTCTTCGGTTCGTAAAAAACCTGCATTCCACAGCTGTAAGGGTTTCGTGCCCGTTGCAGGTGGAGGAGTTGCAACAAGCCTTTACTCTTTTGATCAAGGAGACACAGACTGAATTTGCTGAGGAATTTGGGCGACTTTCCCGTCACCAGTTATATTCGCCTGCTGTGCAACGGCTGGCACCCTTTGTAAATGGAAATGGTATCCTGAGGGTGGGTGGTAGACTACAGCATTCAGACCTGCCATGGGGGCAAAAATATCCTATATTACTGCCGAAGAATTGCCAGTTAGCTGTTCTCCTAGTAGACCAGCTCCATAAAGATTTTCTGCACCCCGGGGCTAACACTATCCAATCTCTCCTCCAACAGAAATTTTGGTTAATCGGTGGGAGAAATTTGATTCGCCGGCGACTGAAAATGTGCGGAAGGTGCTTTAGAGCTCGGCCCAAGAGTGTGTCCCTTCCTATGGCCAGTTTGCCATCGGGAAGAGTATTGCAGGCCAAACCCTTCCTGCATACTGGTGTGGACTATGCTGGTCCCCTTTCAATCACCATGGCTAGAGTGAGGAAGCCCCGTGTACTGTCCTCGTACATTTGCTTATTCGTGTGTTTTACCACCAAGGCCATACATTTAGAACTTGTATCGAATACGGCGGTCGGACTAAACTCCGTCCACTTCCTTTCCGCTGAGATAAACAATTTATCAAAACGTATTTTTTATCAATTTATGAAACACTTTCTTCGCTCACACATTTAAGAAAAGGCTCCAGCAATATTTATTTACTTTATAAATTTAACAATGGAAAAAAGTGGACGGAGTTTTAAGTCCGACCGCCCGAGAAACAGCGCCAAAAAGTATAACAATCTCGGTAACTTGACGAACTACAGCCAAACAACAAGTTGGTCAAGCAAAATACATTGTTAGATAGGCGAGTGTCCAGACCTGTTCTTCTACGACCGTGGTCGAGCCATTTGCTAGTCGCAGATGGTCGCAGATTTTCAGGCACTTTGCGCCGTCACGTGACCACTTGCACCTGCGTATTTGTATATTTAATACCAAAGCAACGCAGCGCAGGTGCAAATTTTGCGCTGCACCTCTCAAAAGCGATATTTAATCGGCCCCCTGGCCAACTTGTCGGGCGAATTCATTTTATTTATTCATTTTCATCACCCACTTGATTCATCCTTAGAACAATATGTACAGTGAATATGGGGCTCGTCATTTGGTTATACATAATGTAGGTAATACATACAATGTGTTACATATAATCAAAATAAAACATAATATAGATTACAATCACTATTATCCATGCTTTGTACTTAAAATCATACAACAATACACCTATTATAAATTAAATTTAGTTATTACATACAATTTATAACCATATCAACAATTTAGTAATACATAAAATTTCACAAATTAAGTCAAATACTATTTAAGAATTCGTCCACTGAATGGAATGTGTGTGATAGTAACAGTTGCTTCAATTTAATCTTAAATTGCCTTGGTTTTGTGTAGCTTAACTCTTTAATATCATTTCGTAACATATTAAACAACTTAATCCCTGATAAGTAAACATCATTTTTACTCATCATAAGCCTGCACCAAGGTAAATGAAGATTAGTTTTATTTCTGGTGTTATATTTATGAATATCTAAATTTCTTTCAAAATTGTCTATGTTTTTTACAACAAATTTAATTAAAGAATAGATATACTGAGAGGCAAATATTAAAATATTCAATTTTTTAAAAAGGGGAGGTCACGAATCAAGTTTTTTTGCACCTGTTATTATTCTGATGGCTCTTTTCTGTATTCTAAAAATGTTAAACTAAATGAAGATGTTGCCCAAAAGATTATACCATAGGTCATAATTGAGTGAAAATAGGCATAATTAATTTGTATAAGTGTTGCTGCAGTCATTATATTTGCTAAAGTACGTAGGGAAAAGCAGGCAGAATTAAGTTTAGGGATGATGGCTTCTATGTGTTTATCACCTTTCAAATAGTTATCCAATTGCAAGCCCAAAAATTTAGTGTTAGTACTTTCATTAATCATTTTATCACCATAATAGATATTTAAATCATAATCCTCAGAATTCCTAGTATGAAACTTAAGATAGGTTGTTTTGTCCAGATTGAGAGTTAGTTTATTTACATCAAACCATTCCTTTAATTTTCTTATAACATCAGTCATGTTATTAACCAATGAATAGTAATTTACATGGTTGAAAAGAATACTCGTATCATCAGCAAAGAGAACAGTGTTGGCATTATCAGAAATGTAAAAGGGTAAATCATTTATAAATTAAATAAAAAGTAATGGTCCAAGGATGGATCCTTGAGGGACACCATATTTAACAAAACCTACGTCTGAGTATGAGCTGTTATTATCATTACCATATACCACGACTTGTTGACATCTATTGAACAGGTATGATGAAAACCATTTTAATTCTGTATCTCGTATTCCGTAATAATACATTTTATTTAATAGTATATTATGATCCACGCAGTCAAACGCTTTGGATAAGTCGCAGAAAAGTCCTGCCACAAATTTTTACTATCAAGAGAATTATATATGAATTTTGTTAAGGTCGCTGTAGCATCTTCAACTGACTTGCCACTGCGGAATCCATATTGCATATTTGACAGAAATTTATTTGATTCTAATTAATAAGACAATCTTATATATAATAATTTCTCCAAAATTTTTGCAAAAGTAGGTATAAGAAAAATTGGGCGATAATTGGACATTAACTCAACATCATTTTTTTTCTTGCCCTACTTGGACGATGTACTTATATGCTCAAACACGTGGGAAGAACACCTGACACTTATTTATTTATTTATCAAAGCCTCCAAATTTCCAGTGCAAACTGGAAGGGAGTTGTCAGTACAATAAAGAGAAACGTGCTAGATATATATACATTCATACATACTATTACCAAAACAAAATACTTATACAAAAGACAAGACACAAGTGTGTATTAACGAAGCTAAACAATGTATACAATATGATAAACAAACACACACATATGTTGATATACACACTGCCTAAGTTACATAAATCAGACACTACAAAAGTGGACATCACAATATTTAACTTATGTCAACAAATTAATATGTGCCGGTATGATACATAATAGATTTATAAATAACTTAAATAAAATAATAAGGTTAATTCAATTACACTTGTGAGTGGCATTAATACTAGTATTGAAATTTTAAATTTACAATCATAAGACATAAGACACTCAGCAATACAAAGTATGCATCACAAAGAATAACATACCTATAACAACCAATGAGCAACAGTAACAGATTTGTAAAAAATCTCAAATAAACAATTACACTAATTTAAATACACTTGAGAAGAGCTGTAATTCTGAGTATTGGTATATGAAGTTTATAAACATAAATAAATAAAGTTTAATGTACAAATATAATAGTACAAGAATGTCGCTAGTGCGCGGGCACCTGGCCATCAACACCTCAACTTGCACCATCCCCAATTGCCAAATCACCAAGAGTGTAATTGAATTTTTGGGCCATGTTGTGAGTGAGGAAGAGGTGAAACCCAACACCGAACACCTGCGCCTTGTGAATGAGTACCGACCACCCAGCACACGCAAGCAACTGCGAAAGTTATTTGAGTTGATTGACTTGCTCCGAGAGCACATCAAATACATTGTGTCACTGACAGCGCTACTGTTGCCCCAAGAAAAATACATCTAGACTGTGGAGGCGGACAGAGAATTTCGAGAAATCAAGGAGAAGTTCTCACAATGCGAGACCCAACCCTTATTGAAAAAGTTTATATAAATATGGCCAGATCTGAGACTGATCTGGACCAAATATGAAATAGTGTGTAATTGTCTATCTCTGAATCTGTATCTAGCCAGATCTGGCCCAGATACAATTTTTTCATATGGGTAGCCCATTAAGGCTGCAAGCGCCTACTATATCTTCAAACCGATGTGAGTCAAGAGGGAATAGGTGAGGTGCTATACCAGTAGGGCGACAAAAGGGGGAAATGTGTGATAAATTACTCAAGTGCAAAGTTCAGCCCGATAGTGAGGCTTTACTGTAAACAAAAAGGATTGCTTGGCAGTGATGTGGGTGATGAAGTGCTTCCATGCTTACCAGCGATTTGACCACAGAGTACATAAGGGAGACAGAGACGTCACTCCCATGTCATGTTACAGCGACTTCCTTATTTGATGTTCGAATTTACAGTGGTGGGGGGTAGCTAGTCCCAGTATCAGTACCAATCACACACGCTAAAATATTAATTTTTTGCAGGTTGGCATCAACATACAACAACTTACTATTTTACAATCTACATTACAACAAAAACTGTTCAATTTTTTTTATTGGGAATTTTTTATTTTGGACTTAATTTTATTGCATTTTCGGCCGACTGATAGGAAGGAAGACGTTAAACACCGCGGAAAAGTGTGGTGTATTAATTCACTGTTTGTAAAGTACACAGGAAAATGTTACAAAGTTGTGAAAAAAGCATTTAAATAATTAACTGTCTAATAAAACTTGTTCACATCAAAAGTTAGTTACAACTTATCCCCAAAATGAAACAAGCGAAATGCGAGACAGGGTCACTGCACCACTGGAAGGTGGTGGATGGCAGAGTGGAGACATGCCCCCTTGCTTGGGTAGGGCTGTGGAGACTGTACCCACAAGTGAGCGTGAGAATGTACTGTGGCAAGCATATGACGGCCAGTTCGCCGGCCACCCTAGCGCCTAATCCGGTGTCAGCTGTACGACGCGAGACAATGTTCGCCAGTGTGACGTCTGTAACCGCTATAAGTTCTGTTGCACCAATGGTCAGCAGCAACAGCAGCCACACATCCCTACATGACCATTTGAGTCAGTGGTCCTTGACGTCATGAAACCTTACCCCAGGATGGCAATGGGGAAAAGACACATCCTGGTGGTAACTGATATGAAGTTATGGTGGACAGAGGCCATTGCCAATAACTCACTCGCGGAATCCAAGTTCACAGCGATTTGTTGTGATATTGATCTACACACATATTTGCACTTGTGTATGTTTAAGCGGAATCCACACACTACGCCAGTGGATGACTGAAGCTGTAATTCGCGAACGTCTGTTGCATGACTATGTGCATTTAGATTTAATACTGTGATCTAAAAATCGCTGGGTAATATGAGCTTGCAGGTATGAGGGTGGCTCTGCTCCTGGATGAATTTAAAATTCAGTTAAATTGATGCAGACCGTTCTGCATCCCCTCTGTTGAAGCCCGTTGTGTGTACCGTGCCACTCATTTCGGAACGGTTGAGGCGACCAGTACCAACTCCGCATATCAGAAACACCTGGCAATGTGGTAACAAGAGGAAGCAGTATCCAGATGCCACACCACGATGTCGTGGGCTGATAGTATGTGCGCTAGTCCATAAGAACGCGTGGCAATTGGGGGAAAGGTGCCCCGTATTAGTTTCGCTAGGGCTTCTACATGTTTTCATAATTAATTCAATACTAAATTTCACTTCTGTTCAATTCAGTGTCACATTAGCTGTCAAGTGCGCATCTGTAAGTCATAATATTCAAAGTGTTTTGGGCTCTTGCCCCTAATGTTTTGCAGTGTTTTATTGTGTTCGACGAGCATACAGCGGGAGCTCGTTGCACGACATGGCAAGCTCAGCAACCACTCGTCAGATGACATTTCGCAGCGTGAGGAGTCAGTCAGCTCTGTGTCTCTCCAGGTACCGTCAGTTTTCTCTACCAATCGTTAGCATTTCAATCGTTTTTTAATACATCTATAACCTTTGTAATTGACTTTAGTGCCCGGAGACACCCCTCCACCGTCCACCCTGCCACTCACTATGCCCAGGGGTTTAAATTCACTTTAATTATTTTCTTCGCCTACGTGGCTTTTCCTTTGTCTGTATCGCCTACCGGACTGGCCTAGGTTCGCCTCGCTTTACGTCACTGCCATGGTGTTGTGATATATGGATGTATGTTGTCTATCTTCAATAATAACCACATCCCATAGTAAGTGTATTATTTATTGGCTCGCCGCTTCAGGGCGTAGGACTCTTCAACCTGCCATTCCTAAGTGTATTAACTTGTTTATGCAAGGGCATCCAGGTGCCCGATATCACTGGCGAGTGTTATGTTTTGTACATCGGAGTGTTGGGATCGTCTTAAGATTCCCCTGTGTAAGATTAACATCGTAACACCTTCGCGGTCGGCCACACGGCCATGCTCTCCGAGTGTTCGTCCTATACCAGAACAACTGGAAAATCGTAGATACCACACTACGTCACTGCTACTGATCTGGCATCCACACCAACCCTTCCGTGACAACCGCAACTTCCCATTGTTGAAAGCATCCAATGGAGCTCCCGCATGGACGTGTGCACTGTGTGGAGTGAAGAGGGAAATAGGAAACTGGGCTGTCCCAGGTGCAGGTGCATGCCTGTGTGCTATGCAACAGCTGCAACCCAAACTTGAGCTCAACACAAGTGACAACATGTAGCGTGACATGTGCGACAGCCTGGTGTGTTTACATCCAAGACAATGCACTGTGTAGTATGTGATGTGTGCAGCACAGTTCCACAAGGGATGTTTGTCGGCCGCGGAAATGGTGCTAGCACACACAGAACTTTTCTTGTGAATGTATGCGAAACAGCTACGATCAACACGAGGGCTACACTGGAGCAAACAAGCAATGCCCTAGACAGTGCGACACTTCCAATTACAGCACAACGAGGACACTGGAAGGCTACGCAGTACGAAAATTCATGTAGGTGAGTGCAGACGTCGATGCTGTCATGCAACAACAACCATAATTCTTTGGTTCAAATACTGTGAGCAGACCGCACATGCGGAGTAACTCGTGACCTAGGAACACCAGAACTGTAGTCGGAACAGGGTTCTCGTCTTTTGAATTCATTGCTGTCTCATGTCAGCCACTTGTAACCTCACTGGGACTCGCAAAATCTTCCCTTAGGAATTCTCAACTATATACCCACAGACAACAGTCACTTTCATCCAAAAGTCTCAGTGCCACCTGTGTTCGCGAGCTCCTCGAGCCCCCAAACGCCAGCACAAGCAACGAGGACCAGTACAGTTAGCCCATTGGTCGTGTAGACACCATGCCAATTCCAGTCAATACCGTATTTTGCTGGTCTGATGAGCGAAGACCCAGAAGCCTTCTTACAGCACTGAACCAGCCGGCAACATCATTATGGCATGAGGGAAGAATGGCCAAAGTGTGTCGGGAAGCAGCTGATGGGACAAGCTGGCAAGTGGTAGTCCACCATGACTCAGTAAACGATACTGTAGAACGAGTTTCACGAACTTTTCGTGTCACGTTACAGGGAAGCATTCATGTCTTTAAATGCAAAGAGCCACCTCGAGCTCGAGCTGCATTTCTGTCACGAAAATACCATGTGCTTCGTAAGTACCAGCACCACCTTAGTGCGCATCAAGTGCTTACTGTCATCGCACACACAGAGTTCTGCGCGCCGCTCATCACACTGCTGTCATACGAGCCAAACGAGTTCATCAGGGCTGCTCCACTGTTCGACAGGGAAATGCTGCAACCACCACTGACACAGTGCAGGAGCAGAGCATCACGGAAACTCACAACAGTTGCTCAGTCAACTACACCGAAGGACTGACAGGAATGAGAGTGACACTCATAAGGGCTATATTCACACTGTAAACAAACTGTCTCGCCCACTGGACTACAGTCAGTCACCTAGGTTTCCATGCCAATACTGTCCAGGCTGCCAATTGTACTGGCACAAGGACTGTCAGAATGCAGTAGTCTGGGCAACAAAACATTTCTGGGCATATGTAGAATACCAGAGATTCATTTTGCGCACAAATAACAGGTGCATTGAGTGGCTGCAGTCAATGCGCGAATCGTGCAGTAAACTCGCCAGATGGTCGATGGCATTGAAGTTATGACTTCGAAGTCGAGCATGTCGCAGGGAACGAAAACCTGCTGGTTGGCATGCTGTCGCCTGAGCCATGCACTGACATCATGTGCTACGATACCGAATGGAAAGAGATTCTGCTGCCTTGGCCGCACTCAACTGATGCACAGCTATACCACCTGAGTGTCGAAATCAGGACTTGAAGAATCAACTCCAACTCATTGTTGGGAAGAAACGCCAGGTGTGGGCCGAACACCTGCCATTTGCCCTGGGATGTAATCTAAAACTACCTGGAGAATACCACTGTGAAGGAATGGACGAGGAAGAGCCCGACGATCCTGTAGTAAGAGCTGACAAAAAATGGGAGAGACACATGGCAATGAGAGCTAGCCAGAAGTGCTACATGCAAATGTGGTTCAAGCCCACATGCAGGCACCCCAGCAGTGCCAGCCAGGCCAATGTGTCTACGTCAAGGTAAGAGGAACTACTGCACAGGTTTTGCAGCCAAATGGAGCAGACCCACTGGATCGTGTGAGCCTGCGGGCGGACAACATACTTCGTCCAGTGCCAAAACGGTACACTCATGAGAATCCACCGTGACGACATGCGAGTTATGCCTAACAGAGACATTGCAACGCTCAGGACCACGTAACCTCCACGACCAGACCTGCTAGGTATGGCGCCACGTGACACACCATGTGCAGGATATGGCACCTGCTCTGGATGCATAAGGCGCCCCTTCGTGAGCTGGACACCACTATGTGTGGCAACTGACAGCAGACACCACAAAGAGGTTGTCGATGCCAGCAACAGGGGACCGGCCTGCTCACCTGACCTGACAACCAACTAGGGAGTCACAGCAGGCAGCAACTGCCTGCCGACAAACATACGAGCCCCGACGCCTGGTATCAGGGCACCACCTTCCATGGCGGGCCGACCCCATCCCCACTGTACTGCACCAGGGAAGGTGGTAATGGGGCCACCTGGTCACGACACGTCCCAAGGGAGGTCCAGAAATGCCTCTGCCCAGTTTCCACTGGCTGGAGACGACCGACGGATACATCCTGGCTTGCTGCAAGCTTCTAGAGAGTACGACATGGGTGTCAGCCCGACACCAGCGCTGCGAGAAGCAGGAGGCTGGGCGCACACACTTCCCCTCCCTGCAAAGGCGTCCGGGACCCGGCTCTGACGTCACCTCCGCAGCTGCCCCCAGGCAATATGGACCCTGGGGACAACCAGAGGGACGAAGGGGACTCTCTGCCCCTCAATCGGCGAACACACTTGAGGCGTGAAGTGCACACTGGGTGCCCGCCTGACTGGGCGACCTGATGTCCCAGACACCAGCAGTGGCGCGGCACTCCCTTCAGCCACCACAGCCAGGTCGCTACCAACTCTGAACGCGACCAGCTTGGCCCCGGAGTTTCTCCTGCTGCAGGTGAGGCAACGGTGGCATCACAGTGAACAGACAGACTCCCGGGGTGGACGTTTGACTCGGACAATTTTGTATCCCCTTTGCCGAAGACCATTGAGTGTGCCATGCCACCTGTTTCGGAATGGCTGAGGTGGCCAGTACCACCTCAGCACATCGGAACACACTGGGCAGTGTAGTAAACTTGAGGCAGCGGTGTTCTGATGCTGCCCCACGATGTCAAGTACTGATAGTATATGTGTCAGTCCATAAGAACACCTGGCATTTGGTGTAAAAACCAGTAAATCAATATTTACTGAATGTTGGTCAACACAGGTTACACTGCCATATGATGAGATGAATAGCAGCCCAGGGGTAATATTGTTTATCATTTATAATGCCTTTACAGTAATTGTCAGCTTTAACCTCACTATTCCGTAGAAACAACCCTGCGCCTCGCGAATGAAGCAAACATAGCCAACTTTGCCGCACAATTTTTATACATTGTGTCAATTGTGCAAAAACCTAATTTATATAAATTTGAATATAATACGTAGTTCCCAAATAGCTTAACGGACGCTAATCCGCAATTCATAATATTCAAAGTGTTTTGGGCTCTTGCCACTTAAGTTATGCAGTGTTTTATTATGTTCGACGAGCATTTGATGGGAACCCAAAAGGTCAACACAAACCGATGAGGGAGGCCTCCAGCCTCTCCATCACGCCGAATGCTTGTGTCCAGGGGTGAGCCCTGGGTCCTCCACACGCATGGATGCTGAAGCACAGCACAGTACCGCAACGATGCTATGGAAGGTTCGCTAACCGATGCCTCAGCAGTGGCACTTCCAGCTCCGACTGTGGCCGATGGTTTCTCGGAGCCCCTCTTGCTGCAGGTAAGACGACGGCGGATGTCATGGTGTGCATGCAGACTCCTGGAGGGGGTCCATTTTACGTGGACCACACCACATGCCCCTTCAGTACAGCCTGTCTGGTGCACTACAACTTGGGTACTAATCGCACTAGTTAATTTAATGAGGTAGACACTGAAATTGGCTTGTTGTTTGATGGATTTAAGTTATCACCATTTTTAAATATGGGTACTATTAGCTACTTTTAGTGGGTTAAGTTATTTACCCCATGTAACAGATATGTTCACTAATTCTGCTTCAGTTCGTGCCACATTCTGATTACACACTTTCAGGCTTTTATTGATTAAGCCATCTCTTCTTGTATTTTGTTCACTTTACAAGTCTTATTATATTACCTATGTCTTCATTTTCAAGTGGTTGACGTGTGCCGAGCACACCCTCTGGCATAGCCCGTCTGTCGCACCGTATCTGTGCCACCCTCACCCCCTCCAGCGACACTGTGCCGTGTGAGAGAGTGTGTGTGTGGGTGTATGTATGTGTGTAACCCCTCTGAGTGTGCCAATTGTGTACAATGTATTACTTAATTAATTGGAGTCATAAGTACTTATGGCAACCGTCTTATGTTCCATATGTATTCGTTTTAGTAAGACATGTGTTCTTGAAAGCACCCTTATACGAGGGGCACTATGAACGCACCCCGTATCATAAATATGTTACTTTCTTTAACTTAGTGACTCTGATATGCTCAATGCGTAATATTTTATTTTCTGTGTAATTATGTTTTTAGTCCAGTGTAGATTTTTATGTGTTAATTGTATCTTCCCCAGCCACCTCCGCTCGAACGCAGCGATGCGGTGTTCCGAGCTGGAAACTGGCAGTTGGCTTGGTGCGCGTTCAGGGGCGGCAGCTTGCGTGTGCACTCCGGGCCTTTCACCTTTGTTTTATATAAATCACTTTCATTACAATAGTTTAAAGTATTTCAACTGGAACGTTTTAGATTTTGTCGGCCCGGAGGCCCCCCCATCCCCTTCCAGCTCGTGCGAGAGGGGATTAACAACTTTATCATTTCCACCAGCTTCTAGCCATTATATCAGCACTGCCTACTGAACGGGCTAAAGGTTCAGGCCCGCTTCGCTAGTGATGCCTTCTGCACCCTAGTATTTTGTATGCTTCTGTGAGTAAACGTGAGTAATTCTACCACAAATTTCTTATTTTGTTTACGAGTGTTACCTGTGCTCCCTGTGATTGGGTAAGGACTTGTGGCGTGTAACTCGGCCTACAGACCACCGTACAAATCTCTTAGCATCTATGCACGCAGTCCCTTGGGCCGTCGGCGTCACGACCCCGAGACAACAAGGATCTCACTGCTTCAATCAGCCGGGTATTACTTCCATTACTTCCCCACCCACACGCCCACGTCATGGTTTGTAAGAAAATTGACTCGGTACTCCTGTTCTGTGTTCTTATTTAATTTGTATTCGGGTTACTATCTGTATGTTTCGCTTGATTGATAAAAAAAGTAATTTAAACGTTCACTTAGTCTTTGAAGATATCCAGTGTTACCCTTCGAGCCATTGTTGCCCTCCTCTGCCGTAATAGTAACCCAGAAGTGTGGTGTAACAGAAACTCCTGGCCCTTCCACGATACGGGAGGCAACACACAATTGCAGCCAAGTGCTGTCAGACATGAACTGATCTCGTGAACACTTGCTGCCAAGTGCCCACATTTTTTTCATTGTTAACATTATAAAGTAAATAAAGATTGCTGGAGCCTTTTCTTAAATTTGTGAGCGAAGGAAGTATTTCATAAATTGATAAAAAAATTACGTTTTGATAAATTGTTTATCTTAGTGGGAAGGAAGTGAGCGGAGTTTGGGTCCGACCACCCTAACTGCAGCGCCAATAAAACACAATATTCTCGGTAACTTAATGAACTGCAGACCATGGAGGTATGAAGGGGAGGAGCTGGCATGACGTCACAAACTTGAAGCCGCTAGGCCGCCATTAAGTGGTTGGCAAGGAATGACTTGGATCCGATGTTTTGATTTTTATAGGTGATCAATTTCGTATAAATAGTCGGTGCAATGTGTTGTTAGTGATGTTTAATGCCAAGTGTATCATTTGTATGCGTGTTTAAATTTGGTAACACACGATGGTTGTTAGTTATAACTCCTACTTTTGCACTAAATCATCTGAAAATGAGAAGTGCGTCGTGACTCTCAACGGTAAATATACTTGCTGTTTTGTTTGTTTATGGTATTAAAAAGCGGTTTAGTATTATCCTTTTAATATGTACGTACTTTATTGTTCAGATTTTCAAAGGACGAAGAATGACGTCAGACTTGGAGTAGAAAACTTCGGCGAGAATTTTGACATGTCCTGTTGTATGCTATGTTACTTTCGAGATGAAGAAATTGACTATACGTCAGTGAATTGTATTAGGATAAGAGCAAATAAAGTGCCTTCAGTCTTTTCAGCATTTCCTGCTCACTTTTACGAGGTAAGTGTAGCTGAAAACAAACATAACCTGAGATACTACTATGTGTTTACTTGCTGCCAAGTTGAGTATGCTTTAATCTAGGGGCACAGCCATAATCATATTTCTGTTAATTATTATGTTGTTATTT
>PNEQ01004917.1:82148-95280 GCA_003012365.1 Medauroidea extradentata | reverse complement strand
GTAGACTTCTTGTAATGGGAGACCCTCAACCCTCCTAAAGCAATTTCGCGTAAAGGAAGACATTCAACCATCCGGGGACTTCTTGTAAAGGAGGACCTTAACTCTCCAGAGGCAACTTCTTGTAAAGGAAGACCCTCAACCACCCGGGGTAGACTTCTTGTAAAGGGATACCCTCAACCACCCGGGGTAGACTTCTTGTAAAGGGAGACCCTCAACCACCGGGGGTAGATTCTTGTAAAGGGAGAACCTCAATCCTCCTGAGGCAACGTCTTGTAAAGGAAGACCCTCAACCACCCGGGGTAGTCTTCTTGTAACGGGAGACCCTTAACCCTCCTGAGGCAACTTCTTGTAAAGGAAGACCCTCACAAACCCGGGGTATACTTCTTGTAAAGGGAAACCCTCAACCACCCGGGGTAGATTCTTGTAAAGGGAGAACCTTAACTCTCCTGAGGCAAATTCTTGTAAAGGAAGACTCTCAACCACCCAGGGTAGACTTCTTGTAAAGGGAGACCCTCAACCCTCCTGAGGCAACTTCTTGTAAATGAAGACATTCAACCACCCGTGGTAGACTTCTTGTAAAGGAAGACCTTTAACCACCCAGGGTAGACTTCTTGTAAAGGGAGACCCTCAACCCTCCTGAGGCAACTTCTTGTAAAGGAAGACCCTCAACAACCCGGGGTAGACTTCTTGTAAAGGAAGACCCTCAACCACCCGGGGTAGACTTCGTGTAAAGGGAGACCCTCAACCACCCGGGGTAGATTCTTGTAAAGGGAGAACCTTAATTCTCCTGAGGCAAATTCTTGTAAAGGAAGACCCTCAACCACGCAGGGTAGATTTCTTGTAAAGGGAGACCCTTAACCCTCCTGAGGCAACTTCTTGTAAAGGAAGACCCTCAACCACCCGGGGTAGACTTCTTGTAAAGGGAGACCCTCAACCCTTTTGAGGCAACTTCTTGAAAGGGAGACACTCAACCCTCCTGAGGCAATTTTTTGTAAAGGATGACCCTCAACCACCCAGAGTAGACTTCTTGTAAAGGGAGACCCTCAACCACCTGGGGTAGACTTCTTGTAAAGGAAGACCCTCAACCACGTGGGGTAGACTTCTTGAAAAGGGAGACCCTCAACCCTCCGGAGGCAACTTCGTGAAAAAAGGAGACCCTCAACCCTCCGGAGGCAACTTCTTGTAAAGGAAGACCCTCAACCACCCGGGGTAGACTTCTTGTAAAGGGAGACCCTCAACCCTCCTGAGGCAATTTTTTGTAAAGGAAGACCCTCAACCAACTGGGATAGACTTCTTGTAAAGGGAGACCCTTAACCCTCCTGAGGATATTTATTGTAAAGGAAGACCCTCAACCTCCCGGGGTAGACTTCTTGTAAAGGGATACCCTCAACCACCCGTGGTAGACTTCTTGTAAAGGGAGACCCTCAACCACCCGGGGTAGATTCTTGTAAAGGGAGAACCTCAACCCTCCTGAGTCAACTTCTTGTAAAGGAAGACCCTCAACCACCCGGGGTAGACTTCTTGGAACGGGAGACCCTTAACCCTCCTAAAGCAACTTCGCGTAAAGGAAGACATTCAAGCACCCGGGGAAGACTTCTTTTAAAGGAGACCCTTAACTCTCCAGAGGCAACTTCTTGTAAAGGAAGATCCTCAACCACCCGGGGTAGACTTCTTGTAAAGGGATACCCTCAATCACCCAGGGTAGACTTCTTTTAAAGGGAGACCCTCAACCACCCGGTGTAGATTCTTGTTAAGGAAGAACCTCAACCCTCCTGAGGCAACTTCTTGTAAAGGAAGCCCCTCAACCACCCGGGGTAGACTTCTTGGAACGGGAGACCCTTAACCCTCCTGAGGCAACTTCTTGTAAAGGAAGACCCTCAACCACCCGGGGTAGACTTCTTGTAAAGGGAGACCCTCAACCCATTTCAGGCAACTTCTTGTAAAGGGAGACACTCAATCCCCTGAGGCAATTTTTTGTAAAGGAAGACCCTCAACCACCCAGGGTAGACTTCTTGTGAAGGGTGACCCTCAACCCTCCTGAGGCGACTTCTTGAAAAGGGAGACCCGCAACCACCCGGAGTAGACTTCTTGTAAAGGGAGACCCTCAACCACCCGGGGTAGACTTCTTGTAAAGAGAGACCCTCAACCACCCGGGGTAAATTCTTGTAAAGGGAGAACGTCAACTCTCCTGAGGCATATTCTTGTAAAGGAAAACCCTCAACCACGCAGGGTAGTCTTCTTGTAAAGGGAGACCGTAACCCTCCTGAGGCAACTTCTTGTAATGGAAGACCCTCAACCTCCCGGGGTAGACTTCTTGTAAAGGGAGACCCTCAACCACCCAGGGTAGACTTCTTGTAAAGAGAGACCCTCAACCACCCGGGGTAGATTCTTGTAAAGGGAAAACCTCAACCCTTCTGAGGCAACTTCTTGTAAAGGAAGACCCGCAACCACCCGGGGTAGACTTCTTGTAATGGGAGACCCTCAACCCTCCTAAAGCAACTTCGCGTAAAGGAAGACATTCAACCATCCGGGGTAGACTTCTTGTAAAGGAGAACCTTAACTCTCCAGAGGCAACTTCTTGTAAAGGAAGACCCTCAACCAACCGGGGTAGACTTCTTGTAAAGGGATACTCTCAACCACCCGGGGTAGACTTCTTGTAAAGGGAGACCCTCAACCACCGGGGGTAGATTCATGTAAAGGGAGAACCTCAACCCTCTTGAGGCAACTTCTTGTAAAGGAAGACCCTCAACCACCCGGGGTAGTCTTCTTGTAACGGGAGACCCTTAACCCTCCTAAGGCAACTTCTTGTAAAGGAAGACCCTCAACCACCCGGTGTAGACTTCTTGTAAAGCGAGACCCTCAACCCTTTTGAGGCAACTTCTTGTAAAGGGAGACACTCAACCCTCCTGAGGCAATTTTTTGTAAAGGAAGACCCTCAACCACCCGGGGTAGTCTTCTTGTAACGGGAGACCTTTAACCCTCCTGAGGCAACTTCTTGTAAAGGAAGACCCTCAACCACCCGGGGTAGACTTCTTGTAAAGGGAGACCCTCAACCCTTTTGAGGCAACTTCTTGTAAAGGGAGACACTCAACCCTCCTGAGGCAATTTTTTGTAAAGGAAGACCCTCAACCACCCAGGGTAGACTTCTTGTAAAGGGAGACCCTTAACCCTCCTGAGGCAACTTCTTGTAAAGGAAGACAATCAACCACCCGGTGTAGTCTTCTTGTAAAGGAGACCCTTAACTCTCCTGAGGCAACTTCTTGTAAAGGAATACCCTCAACCACCCGGGGTAGACTTCTTGGAAAGGGATACCCTCAACCACCTGGGGTAGACTTCTTGTAAAGGGAGACCCTCAACCCTCCTGAGGCGACTTCTTGTAAAGGGAGACCCTCAACCACCCAGGGTAGACTTCTTGTAAAGGGAGACCCTCAACCACCCGGGGTAGACTTCTTGTAAAGGGAGACCCTCAACCACACGGGGTAGACTTCTTGTAAAGGGAGACCCTCAACCCTCCTGAGGCGATTTCTTGAAAAGGGAGACCCTCAACCCTCCTGAGGAGACTTCTTGAAAAGGGAGACCCTCAACCACCCGGGGTAGACTTCTTGTAAAGGGAGACCCTCAACCCTTCTATACGACTTCTTTAAAGGAAGACCCTCAACCCTCCTGAGGCAACTTCTTGTAAAGGAAGATCCACAACCCTCCTGAGGCAACTTCTTGAAAAGGGAGACCCTCAACCACCCGTGGTAGTCTTCTTGTAAAGGAAGACTCTCAACAAGCTGGGGTAGACTTCTTGTGAATGGAGTCCTCCACTCACTCCCTTCCCCCACCGCTTACTCGATAGGAACGTTTAGAGAGGCTGGGCAGTAGGTGGAGGTGTCGCACATCTCCCGCGCTGCACATTTTAAATACGGAAACACACCCTACGTTAGCGTCCGTACTGGCCGCTACGAGGTGCACTACCCGCCTGTCACGATACAGTAATCTATAGTCAATGTTGTGTAAAGCACATGTGTAGAGGCTCATAAGTTAAATACGTATTCAAAGTTACTAATCATACAGCATCCAAGTGCTCTGGACCAGTGTTAAGTGTAATTTCTGTGTAAATTAAGTTTAAAGACCTGTGACCTGTGTGAATATCATGATGAATTATAGTCAGTGATCCAGTGGATGCATACCTGCGAATTTATTGGTGCAATACATGTGTTATTCCGAAGGAAAACTCTTTTCTTCCCAGTGAGTAATTCCTCTGAAATCCATGAGATTCAAGTCGGCTGCGACAAAGTATTATCCTTACAGGACCCAAGGACAAGAGCACCTCAAGAGTGCCGACATCAGATACGCTCCCCTCCGCAAGCTCTCTGTCTAATCCCCTCTCCACAGAAATTATCTGGACTACAGCTCTCCTTCGAGGAGTTCTGCCAGTCTCAGTGCTGTTACCTGCAATAACGAACCTGTGAGTGACGAGCAAAGGCCTCCCTGCAAGAAACAACGCGTAAGCAAGCGCAACTGAAAGTCGTTAAATGGCAGTTGGATCCTACGGCGTGTGGCCGAGAGGCTTCCACCTCCTTCGAGCCCCGTCAAATCGCTACCTCAGGCCACGCCACCACACTCTTGAATGGTACAACAGCAAAGTGCAGAAGCCGCTTCGTACCCAAGCCTTTATCTGACCGCAAACAAAGACTACTGCGAGAATTATTTTAACAGGTGAGTGATTGAAGGTAATCTGTGCATATAAAGTGAGGTACTCCTCCCCTTTTGTGCAACTGGTGCATGGCTCCCTCCAGCTTCACTCACTGGAGCGTGCACTATCTCGATCATCGCTCCCCGATGTGCTGCAATAACCAATCAACCCATTCAAGTCTCAGCCAGTGGCCTTCAGCCACCTCGGGGAACACAACCAGCAACCCAAAAGATGGTGACGGGTCAAGGCCTCTAAACAAACTCGTACAAGACAGAGTATGGCCTATCTTTTTGATTGTTTTTTTTTGTCTTCAGGGTGTAGTGTGTTTTTTATTTATTTTTACTACTCCTTTTACGATTAAATTTCCCACTTAATACTGTGGTGACCAGGCGACATGTCAGTTAATATGATTAAGCTCCCCAGAAATATTGAGGCCTTGTAGTTTAACCAGCCTGTGTATGTGTGTATAAGGTAACCACCCCAGTGAGAATTAGTCCCATCATCGACTACCATTGCCCGGCTTAACAACAAAGCTAATACTGCCCTGAATCAGTGCAACCTGAAGTGTAAAGTTTTTCTTCAAGAAACAAGTCAGCATGTACAGTATAACCATGTGGAGGTTTTTATTTTCATTAAATTTGTCATGTGTTTCTCTCTAATTATACAATATTAAAGCACAAGGAGGACTATAGACCTGTGGATTTATGGAAAGCCCTCCCCGGAAGAAAGAAGAATGTAAGAATGAAATTTAATAATAATTAATTACTGTTTTATATGTTGTAACTACAAGCATGGCAGTCTAATTTCAATTTGTACAATCACTCATATTTTGCTGCTCCTTAGTGTGAAACAGACTATGAGCACTCAATGGCAAGCTGCTGTTAATAATATCTGTGGTAACAAGTTAAGAGGTTTCTTGACATGAGAGGTGATATCCATTATTACTAACCACGAGGTCAGTTATCGAGATAAGACGTTAATTTTGTCTAAGAAATATGTTTGAGGTCTCATTTTAATAGTCAGTTGATATCCAGCATTTTTCATCTAGTGAGTTTTTGTCATAACTCGGCGGGTTAAGGTGTTATTCGTGATTTTAGATTTCAGTAGGCTCTTTCTTGCTGGTGTTTAGGTTGGAGGCGCAATGGATCGGCATCGGCGAAGGGGATAGTCATGATTGAAGATGGTGGCGCGCTTTAGGGGAAAGATGGCTGGCCACTGGGAATTCATATCACTCCGCATGGCATGCCAATTTGTTTAATATAATAGTTGCAATGTGAAGCAATTTGCCATTTTCTGTAATGACAGGGACCTTCAACTGGTGGTGTCCGGCCACTGTGTAATTTTCCTGTGTTCCATAAGCGCACATAAATTCATGGTAAATTAAAAGAGTTCCCGAAGATCTTGGAGGGAGGTGGTGACGCGTCCTGGCCCGCTGGGTTAGCACACCCACACTCTCGGCCATTGTTGTGCCTGATCTATGAGTGACTATATGTGGTGCACCTCTCGTGCTGTGCCGCGAGAAAACTTTTGAAGATGGAAGTGCGCGCGTAGGGCGATGTCTTTGCGAGAGGTTGGAAGACAAAAACGTCGGCTGTAGTGTGTGGGCACTAATTATTGGCAACGTGGCCGAGCTTCGTATTTGGTGCACTTAATTCAAAGGCGTTGGTTCCGGGAGCTAGGAGCCGCCATGTTCTTGACAAATGCCACAAGGCAGCGATTATTCACTTGTATATGCACTAATGGGAGTTTCTCTCAATTTTGAGGTACAAGAACGGCAATCGGGAGCTCTTTAACTGTTGCGCCTGATAACTTCAATTTTTATATCTTCTTGATTCATGCCTAGACACCACCGTTATGATAACAGTGCTTGTAGTGTTTATTGTTCGACTGCCAAGCGAGGATTGTTCTCTGTACGCCACTGCATTTAAAAAAATAACATTTTGGTAATAAAACTCACAATTATCAACTTGAACAGTTCGTGTCCTCTTTCATTTGCACTACGAACCCACGACCGGCTAAAATGAGATAAAAGAGACGCTCTGCTGCTGTTCCCGGAGGTACGTGAGAATGAGAGAGGGGACTGTACCACTACAGTATAGAATCAACAACAATAGCTTATGCTGTGGCACTAACACAATTTTTGTAGTGTCTCTTTTTCACACACTTCTTAGTTTGAGTGAAAGTGTAACATTTGTGCCAGTCATTTGGCTAAGTTAATAATACAAAAATAGTAGTAAAAAGCCAGAGTGGGTAATGAACATAATGCCACGCCATCACGTATACTAATGAATTACGTTAATGCTCGCCCCCGATTTTTAACACTTAACTATTCTAACCTAAAAGTACTAGCTTTCGCCAGCACCTTTGACGATTGCTGTGTTGCAGTTTATTTTTACGTAAGAATAATATTTTAGCATGTAAGATTGTGAAGACGAAGCTTTATTTGTATAATAGTATTTACTTACGCCCAAGTGTTTATCCAGTCTTTGTTTTCCATGTATAAGTGCCTTTGTAACATTTATTAACCTGTACTAGTGCTTGTTTACAAATACGGCCGACTGCCTTACCAGTGGCGCCAATCCCGTGCACGGACTCTGTAAAAGTGCACTAAACAGCGATCACGGGAATTACGCACGTAAATATAAATTGTACTTGTTTGTTATTTATTAGAAATGTGTTTTAGTACTATATAAATGTTGTGTATTAATTATAGTGTTTAACGGCAACACAAGCTATTTTATGTCAGTCGGGATATTTGTTTACTCAGTTATGCCACGAGAGAGAATTTCCCTCGTGAGAGTGTGGCACACCTGTAGATGCAGACAGCCTCGTGTGGCTCGGCCTCCATTTTGCTAATGGTACTTTCAGCCCTTCTGGCCAGTATATAAAGAGGGGCGCTGCGCCCAACTAGTCAGTCGTCAGGGGTTCGGCCTTCGGGCAGAGCCAGCCTGGCACTCACCCTCAACCTAACCTACCCTTGCCTCGAGAGGCTGTTTCTTGTAAAGGGAACCCTCTCGTCCCTTCGGGCGCTGTTTCTTGCGAAGGGAACGCCCCAATCTCCTCGAGAGGCTGCTTCTTGTAAAGGGAACCCTCTCATCCCGTCGGGCGCCGTTTCTTGTAAAGGGAACACCCCACTCTAATCTCGGAGGCTGTTTCTTGTGAAGGGAACCCTCCATACTACCTTATCTCCTGGAGGAGCTTTCTTGAAAAAAGAACCCTCCGACCCTTACCTACATCCAGGGGCAGCTTTCTTGTAAAGGGAACACCCAGAACCCTCCAGTGGCTTCTTGCGAAGGGAGCCCTGGATCCTGCCTCAACCCATCACCCTAGCCAGGACGACTTATTCATGTGTATGAGTTGAGACTTAACCTTCCTAGCATGGTAACCTAACCTGTGTGCTCTTCAAGCCACCATGCCTAATACTTCGCATCCATGCACGTTGCCAGTTTTAAAGTGTTAGCTTACAATCCCGGTCTCGTAAAGTTTATTGAAAGTTACGGAATGTAGTAAACTTTCCAAGGGATCAGAGAGATCGCCGCTTAATTAACAGTAATGCAGTATTTATGTTAGTCCAGTATTGTTCAACGGCCGCAGCCCCATTATGTGAAAGAGGCTATGAATATTGTCAACCCCTCGGGATCAAAGAGATGATCGCCACACAGTTTCGGCCACAAGTAAGGCCTTAATTCTTGCCCAGTATTTGAACGGCCCGGAGTGCCATGTAAAGTCGTATGCATCATAATATGTCCTGTGGAACTAGTATTGTATTTCCAAGTTGTCGTATCATTATTATTGTCATATCCTGTTGTTGTATATCATATTGAGATCCCAGTGTTGTAATATATGTCCTCAAATTGTGACAGACACAAACCCATTTTGTAAACCATGTAGGTACCCTAAAAGTGTTAAATCCATAATGCTGTGACAAGTGCTGTAACTTATGTTTGTGAATATAAACACCCTATGAAAATGAATTACCTTGTTTTCTCCTTTCATGAGATTAACCTGTGTACCAACCCTTGATATCAAATACTAAGCGAGTGATATCTGCCTTGCCCTATATTATGTAAAGATGACACCCTGCGCTAGCAAGTAGAGTTTGACCTTGTTGGCTCACCCAGTAGTCACTTGCTGGGTCGAGGATGACTCTATTACCAACTACTCTAGAAGAACCACACCAGTTTCTCATGCTCTTATCTTAAAGGTCTTCTAGATTCACACACTGCTCACATTCAGCTATCTTACTTGCAACCCAGAACGTCTAGCGCAAGGGACATGCGTCAAACATATCTAAAGAAAAACTTATTTTCAAATCATAAATAAATTTGTAATCCAATGAAAATAGCATAAAAATTTGTCAATAATCAATACAGTTAATCAAACAGCAATCTAAATTTAAGCAAAAATTAAACTGCAGCAACATCACAAAATGTATCTGAAAACCATATACATACGTACCACACATGCACAGTAGCTAACCTGCACTGGAAGAGATAACACAACTGCTGAGACTGAGGGGATGTAGATACATTACAAACTTATTAATTTTCTCAACATTCTTTTCCAGCATGTGTTCTGCAGGCAGTTTGCCTTCAGACAACGTACAATACTCGACACACTAATTTCAAATTAAAACTGCTACAGTATTCAATTGATTTTCTCAGTTTCTTTTTTTTTTTTACACCTCTGCACGCCAGCGAATAATACAGTATATTTTATTGCAGTCGACTCACACACTTATTTTTAATAAATTTAATTATGATTTTTAAATTTTTTTTTATACATTTTTAATTTTTTCAACAAATTTTGTATGTTTTGATGGTGATTAAGAATGGCTTCGTAAAACGCAATACTCATAAAACAGGGGTTCTACTGTATAATAAAAAATTATTAATGTACAGTAATTAAAAAAAAAAGTCTGTAGTGTGACATTTTTCTTTTCATGTTTCCCTACAATGCAAAAAATATTATAAAAATAAAAAATATAGGTAGAATATACATGTGACATGAAGCCTAATTAATTGGCATGCTTCTGTTGTAAAAAAAAAATTGTTAAGCAGAACCTGTGCAGTATGAGAAAAATGTCGATACTTACTTGCTGATTTCTAAACTTCTTCCTCTCCATTCTCCTGGCTGCGAGGCGATTCTGCAGCTTGGACAAGTGGGAAGTGTACTGCTCGGCGCCAACACGTCGCTTGATGACGTCTGCCACCTCCTTGGCCAGCCGGCGCAGGCTGCCTTGCACCTCCCCTTCGACTGCGAGCTCACGGACCAGCGGGGGCAGGAGGCAGGGCAACAGGGTGCAGAGGTGGTCACGCTCTAGAGTGATGGCCATGGCTCCCAGCCACTTGAACACTGCTGACCTCTGACAAACAATGTCACTATGGCTGAACATTTTGTCAACAGGGAAGTTTAACCAGCAACTTAGAGAAAGGGAACAAGAAGGGAAGTAGGCACGACATGTATTAAGGGCTTGGACCAGAATTTATATATTTTTGACAATAGTTACAATTTAAAAACATGAACAGGAGCAGATGTCATAATATTGCTGTGTAATTTTGTTATACATAACCAATTTTAACTATGTACTCTAATTTTGTCAAGATAAAATACAGAATGATGAAAGCTAATTAGTTAATTAACGACATTTCTTAATTGATAAATTAGCTAAAATTTTTATACCACATTTCCTCGAAACATTACATTACATAGTAAAACCAACTGGCAACAAAGTTACGGAGTGATTTTAAATTATTGGCTCTCATTTGGGTTTTGAAAATTAACTCTCTTGAAAGCCAAGAAACTCCGCTTACAAGAGGACCCAAGGTGGCTGGGAGAGATGATCTACAAGCGACTATGGGTACTGCAGCTGTGGTGCTGGCAGCAAGGTATGGGAAATCAATTCTTCAAAAAGACATACTTAACCAACACTTTAGATGGCTCAAAACATGATGACCATGGTACAGTACAACATCAACGATGATGGGCACTGTGAGATCAACATTAAATCATCAAATGACAGCTAAATCATTTAACTGTTGTCTAAATTTTTGGTAAGTAGAAAATTTACAGTCATGAGAAATTTTATTGAAATTGTAAGTAAGCAATTCTTTATTTACTTTCTTCAGTCTGACAAGGTGGTCACCTTGTTTTTTAGAAATAAATTAACACAATGAAATGTACATAAACTGTGAGTTGGATTACAAATGCAATTTATACTAGATGCACAGTAACTACAAATTTCAAGCTATTTTAAAGTCAAAATACCCTAATATAACCTGAAGAGAAGAGCAGGATTAGTTAAAACAACTGTAAGCACTTAGGTATTCGAGAATCTGCTTCATTTTATTTCATATATTATATACCCTAAAACGGTGAAGTGAAAAATACACTAATATTTGATAAAATATAGCCTATTACCCTTAGTTCCATTTACAGTTCATACAACATTTAAAATCAAACATGTACACAATTTCCCAAGTTAACTAAAGTATTACCCTAACTGACCTGACTTGGTATGTGGGTTAAATAACTTGTTTACCTGAAATACATAATTTATTTTCACCCGGGAGAATGGCAGCACCTTACATTCGCCTTACATTTTGTAAAGTAAGGCACAAAATATGCTACAAATATGCTGTAAATTAGGCATGAAAAATTATGAAAAAGTATATCTTCAAAAAGGTACAGTACCTATTTAATTATTTCCATCACGAAATCCATTCAAATGCTATAGAAGGCAAGAATAACAAATTCTAATAATTTTCAACTTCATCGCAAAAAAACATTTGAACAACATCAAAACCATTAAATTGATATACCACACATATACATACCAGCACTTCAGATTTAGGATTGTATATAACTTCCTTGTTCATGACCCGCCTCAACTGTCTAATCATCCATTGAAGAGAAATCTTAGCAGTCAATTCCTCTTCATCTTCTGAGTCACTTTTTTGATTCTTCTGAACTTTTACAGACTGATGTTCATCTTGGTTCACAGTCACATCCTTTAGCACACGACCCAAGAAGACAAGGTTTTTAATAACCTGAAAAAATACACATACATAGTTACTTAACAATCTGCTTTATTTTTTAAATTTCACTGGTATTAATTACATAATATATTAATTATGTACACTTAAATTTTAAAATTTTAACTCTGGATACTGGGATTAAAGTTGGTTTACAAGTGAAAAATTTAATGGAATCTACTTTGTATGCATAGGTTTTTTAATGTAATTAATACCAATGTAAAAAGAGTAAGTACTGGTATATGTATTTATATGTGCGTATGTACAGTACATGTATGCGAGTTCCACGTATAAATCTGCTCACATAAAATGCACTGATTACATAAGAAAAATGTACCTTAATTGCCGGCATATAAGACAACAATTTTTACCTATTTTCGGCCCTCAAAAATTGCTACTCGTCTTATATGAGGGTGCAAAAATTTTTGGTAACCAAAAATCATTTGAATGCTAAGCTATAAACTGTGGAGTTGTATGATGTTGCAAGGAATTGCGTTTTTCGACACAAATGAAAATGAGTGCCCCGTTTATTTTAATAAAATTTACAGTACAAAATTTTGATGAGAGTCATTCATAATAGACACTTCCTCGCAGCGAAGCGGCGATCGATGCGAGCGCGTGCCGAGATACCTTGTCTCGCCAGCCTACAACTCTCGGACGGAGAAAACGATGATCTAGGTCCGCATGCTTTCATCCTTTTGTCTCGCAAGCACAAGACTTGCGGGCGGAAAAAACGAGGATCTAGGTACCGTACCACACATTCATGTGTCTACCGTCTAGTGCTAGGCTGGCAGACAACAGCGCACAGGAATGCAATGACCTTGCAAGCAGCTGTTGTTGCCCGGCGTTGCCATGTAGTGTGCGGCGTGCCTCAGTCCGGCATTGCCAAGTCGCGCACAGCTGCCGGCAACTGATGATCAGAGGGGTGTATTCCCGTCTCCCGCGCTTTCCTTCGCTCATTCCACTCCCTGCTGCTGACGTCACATGGAGGAGTCACGCCACAGTGTGTTGCGTACAAGCTCGCACGCCTAAAAATCGGCTACACTAAACACATCAGAAATAGAAAACTGTTCAGTCTATTGAATTCGAAATTTTTACAGTATATCTATGAACTATCCTGCCAATGATACTGTATGTTAAGTTTCTGTATGTCCATTAGTTAATTTTTAAAATAATATTCAACAGTGTCCTGTTCGCTACCGAGGAGAAGAAAATGCAGGGGAGTTTCGTGAGCACTGGCTATAAGAAAGATGTAGAGTGTGGAGACCCGGCTACCCGCAGCGACCATCAAGTGGAAAAGTTAGATGTAAGGACACGTGTTACTCATAGTTGCCGAGAAACGGTAAAATCAGGAAGAAAGACATTGAATTTGATTGTAATTTGATTTTTGTAACTTCAGTAATTTGAGTTCATGAGC
>PNEQ01004917.1:58649-81148 GCA_003012365.1 Medauroidea extradentata | reverse complement strand
GCGCCGGTGTTGTATTGGAGATTGTAAGTGTGTAAAACGTATCCGATGGTTAAGTAAACATCTTGCCTCCAAAGTCTGATTTTGCTATTTATTTAGTGCAGTTATCCTTGTGCCAGCATGGCTGCATGAATATTTAGTGAGTTTTTCCGTTTCTTGCCGTCTCGAGCCCACGACGAAGAGAGAAGACTTGTGTATCTACTGCTGAACTGAGCCAGCTAGCCGAGCGAACCAATAAACGAACCCCAGGGAGATTAGAGGCAGATGGGTATTAAGTGTAGCACCACAATAATATTATTTACATTTTCTTTTTTTATATACATTATTTTCTTGAACATTTTGCAGTGGTATGATATATGGGCCAATAAATGTCGATATGAAATTATACTAGCAATACTATTAACACAAAGGGCTATTCGTGCATGTCATAACATAGTAAATAACACATTTTTTGCAACAATGTTATTGGCAAACAATCTAACTAAAAGTAATTAAAAATTGTGCGTTTTCTGCATTGGATTGATAGCTTAGTTATAATGTGTTCGTATCAGTTGTTACAAACACTGTTGTAAGTGTATTCTTTACATTTTTAACTGTAACTTTAACATAATGTTTTCCATAATATTCATAGCATATTCTTTGCGACGTTAATAGAAATATTGTACCATAGTGCAAGGATTTAGAAAAGTAAAGTAAAACACAGACAAATTTTGAAAAACATCACTAGTGTAGTACACATTTAAATCACTGTAATTGTTTTGTTGGAAACTGTATTTTTTTTATGTGAGTATTTGAGCCAATGGTTTCTTTTGGGGGATATTTGCATTGAAATAATACATTTTGTGTACATAATAACAAATACATAATATACAATTAAAATTAACATAATAAATTCTGTGCAGATAAACCGAGAGAGAAGTATGTTGTGGTCAGCTCGCCCATGTATCCTGCGCTAAGGTGAAATATTCTCCAACTTCTACCTGGCATAAAACAAAAACCCACTCACAAAATTCTTGAAAAAGGGTATCAAAATTTAACATAGAGTTTCCTCTTTATTTCGTCCACTGATACCCCCTATCTATCTCCAAAAACAAAAAAATTCCTCGCTTAATATATTTTGCCCTGCATTTTCTTTCCCTCGGTAGCAAACAGGGCACTGTTGAAAATTTTTTTTAAAAATTAGCTAATGGACACACATAAATTTAACATACGGCATCATTGGCAGGATAGTTCATAGATGTTCTGTAAAACTTTTGAAGTCAATAGACTGAATAGTTTTCGATTTCTGACGTGTTAAGTATTAAAGTACTTTCGGCGCGCGAGCTTTTTACTTGCGACGAACGTCTCGGTCTCCTCCTAGGTACGTCACACGCGGGCAGCCAATGACAGAACCGAGGGCCGGAGTGGCTTACCTAATATACTTTATTTACCTTGACTGATGATGCCGGCATGGGTCGCCGGCCGCCGCCGTGCATTTCCTTGGCTCATGGGCGCCCTGAGGGCAGTAGTAGCCAATGTTACTCGTTTATGTGTCTATTATGATGTTTATATGACGGTAATAAATGCGTTGAAAATATTTAAACTAAATTTTTAATGTTTCTGGCAAAGGAAAAAAATATTTTTCTGTCAGGAATTTCAAAATTAGTAATTTACTTTTTTTTTAAGATTTTGTACCTTCAAAACCATGACTCGTCTTATATGCGGTGTCGTCCTATATGCCGACAAATACGGTATAATTAACCAACCAGAAATAATGCTGGAGTAAACAGTAGTCCACTTGCTCAAGAAATCAGTGATTGAAAACCAAACATAGTTATGTATTTTATTTCTAGCCACAAGCTTAAAAATTTATCAAAGTACCCCGTAGCTAGTTACTAAGCAAATAACATGTTAAAAAGTTGAAAATATTTTTAGTACAGTAATGATTTTCAACTGATTTGTCTTGAAGAGGGAAGATTCCTTCCATTGCTGTATCCTTGCATTTTAATATCAGTTCTTAATTAAATAGTTATTTGAACTCTCTGGACATGCACTGCTTCTTATGTTATATCTGGGATGATCAGCAGAGTGTCTTGTCGAGTTTAAGAAACAATTTGTAGCTACAATGTCCAAACACATGCATTTTAAATTCCTAACTGTGTACTGCTTCTATATACTGTACAGTACAGTTTGCTATACATAATATTTTTGTACACATTTCCTGCATATACCAAGCAGGGGCAGATCCAAAGGGAGATCACAGGGGACATGAATCCATAAAAAAAGAACTCTCACATTTATATGAAATGTGAATGTTTTAAAACTGAAATTGAATACATAAAAAATATAAGAATGGCGGGAAATAGGCCGCTAGGCCAGCAAAGTAATATAACAGTACAGTAAAACCTCTTCATAACGACCCATTTTATAACGACCACCTGTCTATAACGACCTGTTTTTGGGAAACCGTGACTTTTTAATTTTTTTTACTGTATTTCAAATTTCAAGGAAATCTGCAAAAAATAGGTTTTTGTGCGCCGTGTTGCATTTCTAGTGGCGAGAACTGTACTGCACACGGCAAGCAGTGACTCATCCTTCCTCTCTCCAGCCGTAACGGTACTTTTATCTTCCTTTCCCTCACGTGAATACCCGGCGCGCTCGGCATTCTCCGCCTTTGTTCACGTACCAGTGTTCTCTCGGTCGCTGTTAGATACGCTACACGCTCTCTTTTTGCTCTATTAAAACAACTTTATTGCGCGACTTTTGGATTTCTCTTGGTTTTTTACGATTTATGACGACTTATTAGGTACGCTTATTTTCACGATTTCAATTTGTAATTTATTTGGTTTGAGTTTGTGAACGAATATTGACGACCCACGCAGTTGTTTTGGCTTTAGATTTGGTTACGATTATTAGGTTTGATTTTTAATCGACACAGAAGCCGAAATCAGAGATTGCGCTGGAGTTCGGCATCCCGAGATCAACATTGTTTACAATCTTAAAAATGATGGACGAGATCGTAAATGCAGTGCAGAAGGAAGGACGCAATGCAAACGTAAAAAAACTAAGGCGTAAGATGCACGCCAATGTGGAGGAAGCTGTGCTGGAATGGTTCGGCCAACTTAGAGCACAAAACTTGCCTGTAAGCGGAGGACTTTTTTAAAAAATAGGAAACAGTTGTTCGGCCCTTTAATGTGTCAGACTTTCTTTTATTGTGTGTTTGTTTAGTGTCCCGTCAACACAGTGATAATAGTAAACAAATGATCTGCCTAATTTATCACGTTTGTTAGATATTATATCTGGTAAATTTCTTACTAGTGTACGTGTAGTTTTTTCATGATTTTTTTTCTCTTGTGTACTCTTTAATAAATTTAAACGTTTGCTCGTACAACAGCTACGACTATGCTGTCAACTAATTAACAGTACACTTTTAGTAGAGTGGAGGCCATGTCGCTACATTTTCTTTGTCCTGAACGAAATATTTTACGCATTGAAATGTAAGTTTAATATTTTAAGTGAGCGATAACGTTACGTCACAGTGCACGCCCGCGATTATCTTTCTGTCGGTCTCAAGGCAGAGCAAGCTGACGCGCTGAAGAGGACAGCTGCTGTGGCTGTGGTATTGATCGGAGCATGCGCGCGCAGCCATCTCCGGCACTCCCCTTCCCCCCTACATCTGGTCTATCCTCCCGGCCGGCCGATAACAAGCAAGCGGCGACACAGCACGTAACCTCACAGCGCGTGACTTTCTAAGCGTTCACGGCGTAAAAGAAAAGCTCAGAGAGCAGAATACACTATCGCCTTTTCTTAAAAAGATGCCTGGTCATAAATGTTGTTTATAGCTTAGTTTAAATGTAAGATTTATTATTGCTTAAGATGACTGAACATGGTCTTAATGCGAAAACGGCCTATTTTGACATGTAGATGTTCCAAATTGGTCCGAAATCTTATAACGACCACCTCTCTATAACGACCCTAATCTCGGGAACCGTGAGGGGTCGTTATAAAGAGGTTTTACTGTACCTACAAATGATACTTGTAAATAGAAATACACAGACACACAAAAGGGACGAGAAACATTTTTCCGCAGAAGCGCAGTCACAACTTTTCGCCAGTATCAAACTGACTTTATCGGGCGGCTTAACACGGCTGTGTGCCATGTTTTGCCGCCCAATGAAGCCAGTTTGATACTGGCGAAACGTCAAAAATGTGTATCGTCCCTTCGTATGTGTATCTATTTACAAGTATCATCTGTAAGCACTTGTACTTCTGTCTGTTATATTACTTTGAAATAAAATACAGTAATAATATAAAATATTTTAAGATTTAGTATATAATTATCTTATTTAATATTATTTTCTAATATTATAACTGATCTAAGCCATCTTTTCCAACAATATATTGTTGGTAGAGAAAGAAACCAGTATAGAACAATATTATAGGATTACTGTTTGCACACAAAACTGTGAAATAGGAAGATAATTTTATGTGCAATCAAATAATTTATATAAAATACTGATTCTAGCTATGTAAAATTTTCCAATTTTTTTCACAGGTATTCTGGGGAGAATAAAATGTTATAACAGAGTTGTAGGATACCTGGTCCACTAGTTCATGAGCCATGTTCTCCGACTGCAGCACAGCACACAGGTCCAACACCAGACACTTCACTTTGCTGCTCGTTTGTCTCATGAGGTAGCCATCCGTCTCCCGGTTTCTGTGTCTCATTGATGCTGCAACCACTTCAGGGTCCAGTGAGCTGAAGATATGCCCCAACAGCTGTGCGGCAGCCAGCCGCACCCACTCGTGTGAGTGCGCCAGGAACGAATGAACACTGTCTGTTCACAAACCACACAGCATTCCCTCAATGACAAACTTTCTTCACCAGTTTTGTCACTGCTAATGGTACAAATACAAATTAACATAACTTATTATTTGGCTGACAGTGGCTTCAAGTATGATGAATCTGTATTTGGATTTAAAAATGTGTGTTGTCCCTTTGTGTGTGTGTACCTATTTACAAGTATCAACTGTAAGTACTTGTCTGTTACATTACTTTATTGGCAATTGTAACCAATTGTTCAGAAACAGATCCAACGCCAGTCACTAACACAGACACACAAACCAAAACTATCAATTCTGACATCCCCCTGGTTGTTCCTTACCATTAAGGTTTAAATAAACTCAAGACCATACTGAACTCTGGACACAAAATACTGGCTGCTTCACCACAGACACAAGACTTGTTTTCAAGGCCCTTCAGATTGGTTTTCAAACGACCACCCAACCTCCGCAATAAACTAGTCTGTCCGAAACTCCCACCAACTGCAACCTCCAGCAAAACAGTTAACCCCAGAGGCTCCTACCCTTGCAACAGTTCTCGCTGTGGTTCCTACACCATTCATCAACCATCTACCTACTTCAACAGCAAACTGACAAACCACGCATATCCCATCCAAGGCAGCTACAAATGTGCTACAACAAACCTGATATACCAGCTCCAATGTAAACACTGCGATGCAGAGTACATAGGCCTAACCACCAACACTCTAAGACAGAGAATGAATGGCCACAGAGCTGACACAAAGCAAGCCCTAGCTGGACGCAACATCTGCCCACAAGAAAAGCCAGTTACAGCTCATGCAGTTTCCCACAGTAAAGACTTTGATTCCTGCTACAGCACCAGAATTGTGAAATCCTTGCCATCTTCTTGCAACAGTTCAGAGCTCAGACGCTGGGAACTGGTCCACCAATATATCACAAAATCAAGACAACCTCCAGGCCTCAATATCAGATATCTCACTTTTCCTCCTCCCTATTCATTGCAAGCCATCACAACCTGACCTACATGACTGCCCCATGTTTGAAATTCCCGCCGTGCTTAGTTCGCCTTCCGGCCGCTAGGCTTACAGGTAACAGAGCACACACTGCTGCTGGATTGCAGTGTGCCATGTCTCGCCGCCCGAGGAAGCCAGTTCAATACTTGCGAAACGTCGCGACCGCGCTTCCGCACAAAAATATGTGTCGTCCCTTCGTGTGTGTGTACCTATTTACAAGTATCAACTGTAAGTACTTGTACTTCTATCTGTTATATTACAGTAGTAAAAAAATTGAACTAACAAATGAATTGAACCAAAAGCGACAAGAAAAATTAAGTTGTAGTTAAATTACAGTTACATTATGATGACTCTGGAAGTAAAACACCAACTCCAATAAAACAAGTTACATCATAGTAAAGTGGATTCTCTATGTATTGAAACCTGATGAATTGAAAATCTGCATCCATGGAACACATTCTGGGCCTCATCACTTTAATTTGCAGCATTTTAAGACCATATCCAGTGAAATGTCCCATGAGAAACGATAGCTAAAGAATCCACTGAAATACAAATATGGGGATACTGCTGCCAACCTACATATGTTGCACAAGCTTAAAAGTACTGTAAGAATAAATCTACAAACTTTGCTGTGGCAAACAAATATAACACGCAAAGTTGCTGCAGAACCTAAACAGATCTTCAGACTGCCACAAGTTTAGATTGTTCTGCAATTTTGTGCCCGTTTCTATGTGCAGTGGTGTAAAAGTGATTGATGTTGGCAATCTCATGTGAATGTACCAATTGTTTAGAACAGGCGTGGGTCCCAACAATGAGTGTAAGGAGGGGGGTGGGAGGGGCGGATTGCACAGTAGGAAGTACGTTGGCTTCCTTTTACGGCCTAAGCACCCACTAAGGAATGAAAAGAGGTAAAATGTATTTTCCCGGTATCTTTAATATGTCATAAATCTGGTGAGGCATCGTTATGCTTTGGGGGTGAAAAGTCATAAAATGTGTTTTCACCAACTCCTCAGTACGGTATTTCATTAACAATATAAGCTTTTGTTATAGTTTTCACTAAAGAGCCTGTGTCACACAACTTTAAACCATGTCGTGTTCAAATAATCCAGGAGATAAAGTGTTAACAGACAGTTCCATTTATTTATTTAACTGAATTTATGATTTTTTAATGGTAAAAATGGCGTTGAAAAACACTGTTTTACAACTATTTTAGTGTGCATTTTCTCATAAGTAAGAGTACTCCAAAGTAAACAAATTTTTTATGGGGAGGTAGAGACATTATTAACAAGAAACTTTGCTGCTTTGTCCCCCATTGCTACAGCGGATAATTTCGAGTAATCTTTCAAGTATGAAGACGCTGCACACTTGCTGCAAGCTGGCACAGTGGTCGGGCGTGTTTGTGAGGTAGGCAGCTAACGAAGAAGGGAGGCAGGGAAATGACGATGAGTCGTGTTACCTGATCTTGGTAGCCGGACAAGAGTAGGAAGAGGAAGATTAACAAGAGAGATAAGAGCCTTTCTGCATGTAAATCGAGATGTTTCAAACAGATCTGCGTTTTGTACTTCACAGTTATAACTACCATGTCGCAAGTTTATAGAAAACCCAGCAAATCCAAATTGTATTTGTCAGAGGAAAAAAAAAACGGCACGCTAATAGGTGAGAGAGTGAGTGATTTTGGTCACAGCTCAACATCAAGGTATTTAGCACTGGTGAAGGGTGACATGATGTGAGTATGGAGCAACGCCGGAATGAATGGGCGGGGAAAAAGGAAGATCCCCGAGAAAACCCGCTGGCCAGCGGCATCGTCCGGCACGATTTCCACATGCGAAAATCCTGGGACAGACCCCGCCGGGAATCGAACCCGGATCACCTTGGTGGGAGGTGAATGGGCCAGACCATTTGGCCACCGCGGCCCCTGCGCACTAACAAGGCTTCATGATAAAAGCAGAAGGTAAGTAATGCGAAAATAGTACCACACAATAATTTCTAGTTTCTCAAAACAATGAACCTCCTTCCTACCTGAAGTAAACATATTTTGGTTCACATTTTCGTTCAGTCAAGCGACATTGATAATTAAATGTGTCACATTTATCTATAGGTCATTCGGGAAAAAGTGAGCCATTAATTTTAACCGTTGAAAAATATCACTAGCAGTTACTGCATACAATTCAACGTTAAAGCCCAATACACACGGTTATCTATTTTGAACAAGAAGGTGAACACCTTCTTGTTCAAGGTGACTTGCATCGTGTGAATGGCCGACTTGTATGCAAGTAGCGTGCATGCAGATCTTGCATTCTAGCTAGAATCATTTAGAGGCGGTTCTAATTTTCATGCACTTTCCCGTGCAAGTCGTTTGTTTATATTTTCACGTGGCTTGTTTACATACGTTAATATATTCTAAATAGTATTTATTTGAGAGTAGAACACAAATTGAAGCCTCGTATAGGCACAAAATTTTATTTTTCAGTTTATATCCTGTATATAAATGATGTCTCTTATAATTAAAAAAGACAAATTCCATATATATCATTGTTATTTTTTATAGTAAGAAAAATCACAAAATTAACAAAAATAATATAAAAACAAAAAAGGGCCTTGTATTTCTAACCCTATTTGGCATAGAGACACATTCAAGCTAGTACCCAAGTACTACCGTGCGTACGGTACGTTCATGAAGTATGTATACAAGGGAGTGTAAACTTTCCTGTTCACCTTTTCATGATCACCTTGGTGTACAAGAAAGAGGCTCGTGTGTATTGGGCTTAACTATAGTCCCCTTACTGGTTGTATGTTTGGCAGTGAAATTACACAATATAGTTCCATGTGTTTTCCTATTTAAATACTAAAAAACAGAAACAAAATCAACCAAAATCAACATAATTGTTTTTTATTTAACTAATAAACTTTTTTTGTTAAACTGTGTTGGTTCATTCCAACTGCAGAATTAATCTCACATACGCAAAAATCAAGCGACATATCCGGATAGATTAGATATGCACCCTCTAAAGGCCCGGAGGGGCCGCGGTGGCTGAGAGGTTAGACCATTCGCCTCCCACCAAGGCGATCCGGGTTTCATTCCCGGCGGGGTCTGTCCCCGGGTTTTCGCATGTGGGAATCGTGCAGGACGATGCCGCTTTTTGGCGGATTTCTCTGGGATCTCCCGTTTCCCCCGCCAATTCATTCCGGCGCTGCTCCATACTCACACAATGTCACCCCTCACAAGCGCTAAAGACCTCGATGTTAAGCACTGACCTAAATATATCTACCATATCTAAAGGCCCGGCTACAACTGAGGTCGCGTTAAACGCTAAACGCAATGTGTTACAGTAACGATACCGGCACATCTACAACTGACGTCAATAGTCGAAAATGTGGCATTAGAAAAACCAATGAAATACCAGAATGTGAAACGGGATATTTTCTTCCTTGCTACGTACATTTTGTATGTTACTATACCAGAATGAGAAACGGGATATTTTCTTCCTTGCTACGTACATTTTGTATGTTACTGTTGGTTGTTCTAAACAGGTTACAGCTGTTATTTTGTGTTTATTTACACCCGTTTACGCTAATAATTACGCTCGGAATCATCATTGTACCTTGCTGAATTATTTAAATGCTTGAACAAATGAAATCCAATAAGTGTGAAACACCATTAAAAGATGATCCCGTTAAGTTTTTTTTTATTCCGTCACATTTAATTAGCCAACGTTTCAGTTACTAAATGGTTATGATTCACAGATTTCTCCAGCTGACGAAGAAGTATGTGAGTTACAGATCCATTCCAGCCTCGTGACATACTAAACCGATTGTTTCGACGTGACAGGTAGACATAGTGTAAATATTCCATTTTTCTTTGAGAAATTGAAAACAATCTCTAATCATGAGCCATTTGGATGTACAGTAGAAAATTGAGACATTATATAAAAACAGCGAAAAGATCTCATGTACATATTGTCAGTGACATGCAACATGTGCAACAGGGGCGTCATTTATGGGCGGGCAGGAGAGGGGAACAAATGCCACCCTTCTGCATTTAGAATCTTAAGTGTATAAAATCTATTTTTTGTATTTTGTTAATTAAATAATGCTAACTTAAACACATAAAACTGAATTTTTATTATTTAAGTTTCTAATTTATACATACCTAACCAATAAAAAAGATGCCACAAGTTCACTGCCGCCGAAAAAATCTTGCCCCCCCCCCCGCCCTCCTCGCCAAGAAAAACTTAAAATTACGCCCCTGATGTGCTAAGCGAAATTTAGTTTACCAACAGACGCTGATAGCAAGCAAATAATGGCTGTAAACACTGAAGCTGTTTCTGGAGCTATGTGTATTGGAATAGGATTTAGGCAACTTGAGGAACTTACATCCAGCCTCAACATCCCATCAAGGTCTCAAAATACATATGCAAACTTGCAAAGTACCGCGACAGAGTATGTGAAGGTTGCAAAGAAACAGCATTGACAGAGATGGCTAAAGCTGCAAAGGAAGAGGCGGAATTTGCTATTGCCAGAGCGATGTCAGAGAGGATGGTATACCTAGAATTCCTGTTGTTGTAGATGGACAGTGGGCGAAAAGAGTTTACAGAACTGGAAACTATAGCTCTTTGTCAGGTGTGGTTGCAATTGTTTGGTTTTATACAAGGAAAGTTCTCTTCATAGGTGTGAGAAATAGGTACTGTGCAATGTGCAACCGAGCGGAAGTAAATAACACAGAATCAAAACCACATGCATGTTACAAGAATTGGGACGGCAGTGCTAGTAGCATGAAAGCTGATATTGTGACTGAAGGATTTTAAAATAGCATACAGAGGTATGGCCTCAAATATAGCACACTAATCGGTGATGGTGATAGCAGCATGTACAGCAGAATTCTTTCTGCACGACCTTATGTGACGTGCACTGGCACGTAGCATTTACTTGGCCTCTTATCATACAGTAATTTCAATGTTTTTTGTCTTAATTAATATTTTTTCTCTCTGTTGTTTATAACAAATTAAGTAGGCCAACTTAACCAGGTATAAGGATGCTTACTGCGGGATCCAACATATTAATTGTGGATGCTAATAGAGAAATTAACATTAAGTCTAATCAAAATTTAAATTTAACTTTAAAGCAAGAGAAAAGTATTTAATTTTACGTGTCAATTTTATCGGATCTATGTCGTGTTTGGATTCAATTTAAAGCTAATTTAATTCCAAGCAACTTTTCTAAGTAAAATTTTCTGATATTTTGCCTTGTTTAGATTTTTTTTAATTTCAAGTAGCCTCTTAGCTTGCTTCTCCTGGAATGGGATTTATGTGGCAGGCAGGTCAGAGTTCACTCGCTTGGAGGCACGTATTGGGACGTGCTGGAATGCGATGAGCTCTGCCAGGCGTTTCTCAATCGACGTGGGTGGTAGTGTCGGGCGCAAAACTCCGTGAAGGTGGTGATCCGCGACAGATTGATGACGCTGCACATCCCCAATTAATAAACTAATGAATATTTAGCTGGTATTATGGAATAAAATGCTTTGTAAATTTATCAGTATCTATGTTACATACAATTTTTAGGTTATAAACGTCAATTAACCAGTTTTTAGGCAAGTTGGATCTTGATGTATCCCTCCGCCGCTCGGCCGAGTAAGTCCGGGTGTCCGCCCAGGAAAGTTAGTTGTGTTTCATCGGAGTTCGTGACCGGTCGCCAGGAGATGGCCGGCTAAGTTTTCTTGTTTGTGTTTGTCATCGGTTAGTTGTGTTTCATCGGAGCTCGTGACCGGTCGCCGGGAGATGGCCGGATAAGTTTTCTTGTTTGTGTTTGTCATCGGTTAGTTGTGATCCGTCGGAGCTAGGGAATGGTCGCCGGGAGATGGCCGGCTGAGTGTTTTTATTAGTTGGGGCGTCATGGCGGCAGGAAGAGGACATGTTAGACGTGGTAGAGGGGCTATGAAGCCTAGAGGACGGATTCGTCAGAAGAGATCAGTCTTTTTGTTTGTCTCTCCTTTTTTGGCATACTGCCTTTTCATTTTATAGTAATGTAACCAGAAGTAGGTATTGGTAACCGGGTAGTCAGAACTAAGGTAGATAAAGTGCCGGACCACGTACTATTACGGAGGGAAGTGGCAAGTCGTAGTACGTAGATAGAAAAGTCACCTCAACTAACTCTGGGCGAGCACTCGCTTTGTGAATTGCCATTGTCCGTTAAAGTGCATCAAAAGAAAGGTGAAATAAAAAAAAATGCCGATATAATTTTTCTTATTATTATTTTTTATTCGTTTCGGACTAACCTCACTGCTATCCGGGCATCAACATAATAGACACAGCCTCTGCATCAGCTCGCTGTGTTTTGCGATTTTTCTGTCTGCTAACTACTTGCAATAGCAACGGAGGAGAGTTACGTCCCCGAATCGACAACAACAACATCGGCGACGTAGACGGAGCCCCGTCACATTTATGATGACATTACAGTTTAAAAAGTTGAAAGTCGCAATCACATATTAAGGAATTATGGCAACAAACTGAAAAATATTGCATCCAACAGTAAGTTAAAATACATTAAACTGAGACAAGCTGTTGGAAACAGCACAGTAATAATGAGAACTGCTGTTGTCAGGGCTGCTCGTCATCGGAGAGAACTGGAAAACATCACTGAAAATGAGAAGATTTTGAGCTTGCATAAGGATGCAGCTAATGTACCAAAGCACATTTTTGGTGATCATTCCAATTTTTATCGTACTTTTGTGAAGATGAAAATAACCTGATTAAAAGAACTGGCTGCCACAAATGATCAAGAGCGGTTAGTATGCAGTACTAGAAGACATTCAGAATCACTGTATTCTTCAGGAGTCTCTTGAAAGATATCGACAGTAAATGTGTAGAACAATTTAACTCTGTTGTGGTTAAGTTCATGGGAGCAAAACAAGTGAATTATTGCTTCAAGAGGTCATATTCAGCAAGAACTCATGCTGCAGTAGTATCTCTGAACTCTATAACTCCACTATCTAAACTTTTCTCAACTCTTGGGCCAGTGAGACAGACACAAATTCATTCTCACACCTATCACTGTATTCGAACCCGAGACATTTCGTGTCACAGGCCGACTCTCAACCAACTACTGTATGTACTGTGCTACAGAGTGCTGTGCTGCACGTAGTTCACTGTAGAATAGTTTGTACTCTGTCTCAGGGCCCAATTTTTTTATCACGAGAAATTCAATTTTTGTGTACGCGGATTTCATATTACAGCGATGTCTCTCTTTGTCAATGTTCCCTCTAATTTTTCATTTAAAAGTTGTCGGAAGAGAGACAATATCCCTAGCGGTGGCTCAGCACCAGCGCGCGGGCTTTCATGTAGCGGACTGGGGTTTGGTCACCGTCGGAGACACCCAGACTTTCCAATGTGGCTTTTGTGCCGGATGAAGCAGCTGCCTGGTGGATTTTCTCGGGGTTCTCCCGTTTCCCTCACTCTTTCATTCTGGCGTTGCTCTATCAGCATTTCATGCATCGTCACTCATTCTTCCGGCTGGCCTCTAGCGACAGGATAGTTTCTCAGGTAGATCAGCCGGCTAATACCGGGGTCTGCCTCCTCACATCGCATTGCAGACCCCAGGGTTGGGTCATTACACGTAGAATATTATTTTTCTACATACATGTAGAAAATGATGTAGAATATGTAGATTATGTAGAATATTATGTAGAGTATGTAGAAAATTATTTCTTTTACTGTCAAAAGAAATATTTTGCATTTTAAGAGTTAGTGGATCTGTCGCGTAAGCATTATGTAGTATAGTACACAAAGTATTTTTCCTTGTATAACTACGTTAATATTTCTTATGAGTTTATCTACATAAAGAAGATCCACTTCAAACTGTCTTCCTATGGTTTTAAAAATGCTGTCTGCTTATAAAAAACATGATTAGCAAGCCCCTAAAATGTTCTAAATATATATACCACACACTTTCCACAGCTAAAATACTAAGGTCATCGCTTGAAGTCCCGTTGTAAAACACTTACTAAGAAAACGCTGCACGCTAGTTTTGTACCCTTTGCCTAAAGGCAGTGAGGTGTTTGATGGATGAGTTACATTCGACTTATCACCTTCTCCCGCTTGCGTGCTCAAACGTAAAAACCACTGAAGTACACTACCTCGTAAATGAAATGTCATGGTTTGTAAAAATTTTCCACTTAATAAAGTGTATTTTTACATTTATTTATAGAATGGCATATAATGGCAACAAACTAATGGCATGCTAGGCATAGGACAAGACACTTCAGCTTTTACAAAATGGCTGGCAGGCCAAAACATTCTTTGTGGAGTGACATAGACATTGATTCAGTTAAAGAAAATAACAATTATGGAGCATTTTGAACTGTGTATCAGAACACTTTAAAGAATAGTGCTGCAAAATTACCAGAATCAGCACAGGTAAGTTATTTTATTTTATCCACCTTTGGTGTATGTAATATGCTAAACATAACCATAAAATCAAAAACTAAACACTACTTGCACACTGTTATAATAAAAAATTTTGCTACATACAATATTATAATGGAGGGAGTGTAGAGGGCAGTACATAATGATGATTATTCAGGCATAGCATAAAAGCAGAAATCTGGCCAGAAAAATTTAATTAACCTTACTGTAGGTTACAACTAGATCGTACCGAAATTTTAATGTCTCAAACAATTACATATTGGTCAACCCAAAAGAAAAGAAAACAGTGGACACACATCAAGCTGAATTTAAATTACAATAATGCCAGCTGAACAAAATATTGCAAGGGTACATATTCACTCTAAACTTCTAGTCTATCGGAGCTTGCGCCTCCCTACCAGCATGATCGCCCCCATCTTGATGCCCTCACTGGTGTTTGAAACACAAAGTCTGACTACCTCAGGCGCCACAAGAGTCACGTAATGGCGGACCTCACCAAGCCAAACTGGCTCTCTCCCTGTAGCGCCCCTGGCCGCCTCCCAACTCCCCAGGCAAAAAGATACTTTACTGTAAACTAAAACTACATAACATACGATAAATAATTAGACTCACTACATCATAAACCACCTTTCAAATGAAAATACTGCTTTTAAACTTATAATTACACTCTAAATTACAACATATTTTCAACATATAACTACATTCTAAATTACAACATACACTTTAACACAGCATGTCTTTTGATTGGCCCACGCCGGCTCGCGCAAACTCATATAGCTGTCGCTATTGTGCACTCGATGAGCGGCTACACACGTGCGCTCTAGTGAAAAGTATGAGTAGAAAATACTGTTGAAATCTTAATTTAGCCACTGCAGGAACTGGGTAAGCACACCTGTGCCGTTACACAAAACTAGCCAACAATACACCCAACCTGAAGTTAGAGTACACTTATTAATGCAATTATTTAAACTGCTGCTAAAGACAATCTTAAACTAAAATTAAAATACAAAGTAACCTCAGCCTAAACAAACCAAATTAAATATAAAACTGCATAATTTTAATATTGTTACAGATAACAGGCCAAACATTACCTTTACAAACTCCTGTCAACAATACCTGAAAATAATAAAATAGATAAACAAAATAAAAATAATACAGGAAATAAATAAGGCCTAAGTTGTGGGTGGACAGCCTCACAGTATGTACCATATGCTGTAACTTCTGCGGTATCCCATCTGATGAAAATTACTGTAAATGAAATATTAACTTCCAAGAGAACTTTTATTTAATAGCCTACATCTTGTTCAATGAGCAGGTTTAATTTACAACAATCAATGGCTATTTCCTTTTGCTTCTCTTCCAATTTTTCTTTGTAATATTGTAATTTACAAACTACTTGAAAACCAATACTCCTCTCTTTATTTTGTTACCAAAGAATATTTCTGATGTAATTTAAAACATGTATGTTCTAATTTTATAGTCTGTTTCCAAAACTTATGTGGACGTGTAGTCTGTACGATGCTAATAAACAGAATCTGAAAGTTCAGCTAGAATTTGTTTTTCAGGTTTACAGAGAGTGAAAATATTTCAATATTAGATGGCTTCCAATTACTCCAAAAATTAATCATTATGTAAATATGGTTTTCTGCAGTGTTCTGAGACTGTAATATATGCAGTATTAACACACACTAAAAACTTGAAAAATAATTTTCTACATGTAGAATATGTAAAAAATTACAATATTCTACATGACCTACTCTACAGTAGAATACACACATAGAATACCTATTTTCTACACGTAATATTCTACTGACCCAACCCTGGCAGACCCTGCCTCAGGCGGGAACTGTAAATTAGATCATAATTTTTTAATTTTTCTTGTGTGCCATAGGCGCAGTTCCAGTTTAATTAATTATTCTAAAACATCAACTCGAAGTTGTATGCATTTGATAAACAGAATGTCATTTATAAAAAGAAATAATCTTAACTATTAATTTAAAATTGTTATATCTTTGCTGTCGTTGCATACACACGACCTAATAAACTGTGTAAATAATATTTTCTTGATTGTTACACATTGTACTGCATTGTAACAAATACATCCACACATTCACGAAGCAATACAGGTAGGCGTATTTACATGTTACGAATGAACACTTATAAAACGGCTAGCCTATGTTAGCAAGTCTATTCGGTTAGTTCTCTGGGCATTTGAGCAATCAATACTTTTTAATCTTATCGCACTCGTCTCACATTATGCAGCCTCGCCATCCTGTCGACTGTGACATCCCTTCCCGGTAATGACGCGTGAAGGTCACTCTCTCTCTCTGTTGTCGTGCCTTATATTACGTTCGCCTCCCTTCACAAACTACTTTACTCCACCTCTTCCTTATCTGAAGATTCGCTCATCACGCACGCACCCACCCACTGCCGCGAGATTATCAGGAAGGTGACATGGCCTCTTAAAAAATTTTATGGTGGCAAGCACATGCCTGGGCAGCTAGTAATAAAATAAAGCAAATCAACAATCAATTAATGTGTAGAACAGTATTTTCAAAAGACAATTAACAGCATGGTATTTTAAAAAGCCTTATTTTAATTAATTCACTTTTGAAGAAATAATGGATTTTTCGAGAAAAAAATTAAGGGGGTGAGGATGGGCACACACCCCAAACACCCTTCTCATTAATTGGTAGCTGGTTTTGAATGATCAGTACAGGAGAACGATCCTTCGAAGGACACTCCATGTGGACCAGTCTAACCTTGTTTATACAGAAATTTTGAACAGGACAAAGAAAAATTAGTTATGTATGTGGGGAAATGATACAAACGAGAATGATGCATCGAGGTTTCACTGAAATAATAATCACTTATCAACAGTAACTTTTAGGCTAGTCTCCTGGCAATAGTCCAAATCACTGAAGTAATTCACTTGAAAATATAGTTAACTTACCATATTTACTGAGACACGTAAAAATTGAATACCTGCTACTATGTACAACCACACGACAGATTGCTACCAAAGCTGAACTAGTGTTCACGCATAATTAATTCCAATACAGAAATCACAGTAATCTAGTTAACTGTATACCAACCACCACATATCATCAATACACTGCAATAACATTTCAATACAATTGATCACGTACGTAAACTGCACTTGCAGGAGAGTAAACAAAAAACACAGAGAAGGGACACATTTTTCTGCATGGTTGCGATGTCTTGATGGCCAAGCCAGCTTCCACAGGTGGCGAATAGTAGCACACTGCAGTTGGTGGTCTGTAAGTGGAGGTGTGAAACTACTACACCTAGTGGCAGCGGGGCTAAATAGGATGTGGTGGGAAGTTTGAAAATGTACCAAAGTAGTTTTAAGGTGAGGCCAGTGATTGTCTGGAATAATAAATACACTGATATGCTAGTACCCAGCACCACCAATCTGTATTAAGTCTGAGGGTGTTGAGGCCTTCACCACTCTGGTATTATAACAAGAGTTGAAAGTTAGTTTGAGGCATTCTGCACGAACAACAACTGGTGTCTCAAATGTGTTTACGTTGGAATATCCTATGTCAAACATGTCTGTTTTTTATTTATTCAGCTGGAAGTACAATTCTGTATTGTAGGAAATTAGTACGGTAGTCTAGTGGCCTTATACCATCTTTGTATTTGCTTAGATATCAATACAGTATGTTACTTATCACTATGCAATTCATAATGAAAATAAAAGATTAATTTTAAATAACTGCCAATTTCCATCCAGGAAACATACCAGCAAGCATAGTTACATGTTCTGTCCAGTCTGGATGCTTGAGGAAGGTAGGGCAGTGCTCGCTAATCTTGATAAAGGCTTTTAAGACTTGAAAGAGAAGATGATCCCTCTTACGTTCCTCTTCCTGGCTCTTCTCTGAACTGACATCAGGCACTGCCCTGACAAACCTGCCTGGCTTTTTACTGTCAACTCCTCCTCCAAACTGGTCCAGCAGGGCTGGCACCACAGCTGACAGTCGAGTCACAAAACTATCCTTCTCTGCCTCGACAAACAGCCCGCTCAACTGGGCTGCGAGCTGGCGGTGGCTCACCTAAAACACGGAAGCAACCACTGTAAAACTCTGATTATACAACCACAGATCCAATGACTATAGTGAATTAAAAACAACATTTTCGGGAACTGTCAATGATACAAAAGTAAACTAAATAAAAAAGAGGAAAATTTTAAGCAGTCACCATTAAATTTTACTTAAACATAAGTTCATTGGTGCACTGCAATATTACAATAGAGGTCGAGTCTCTACCATTAATCGATAGGCTACAGTTAAAAAATGCTAGCAAAATATCTTTAAAACTTCAGCAGTGTGATTCAGAATGCCTTGTGAGGTAGATCACATGAGTTTCTGACTCACACTGAACTCACTCACTCAATCCGGCAGTCTCATGTCGTTTGCACTGCCCCTTCACTGTATATGCAGCTAGTATAGTCTGTCTGTTGGTGCTGTTGTAAAAAACAATTTTTAGCTTCCATTTTAGACTTCAATATTGGATATACTGTATTTGGAACTGACAGGATTGATTATTAAAGATATTTATTCCCATTTTGATTATATTACAGTTTTGGCTTTAGATTTTGAGCTTATATAACTCGCATAAGTTTACCTGCAACAACTTTGACTCATGGTTTGACAAGATGAGCGGAAAAAAGAGGAAAACCTCAACACTTCTGCACAACTATGACACATTAAAAAGCTGGAAATGTTTTCGTATTGGACTATATTTTTACTTTGTGTATATCCTTATAGGGTATAATTTTGTAAGTAAGCTACTGTAGTTGTTCAAACCATGTTAAATAACTCATCTTGTTTTCATGCAAGATAGAAATGAAAACTGTTTAATGCATAGTAAAAATAAACAGTATGTGCAGTCATCAAAATTATTACCACTTGCTAAAAAAAGTAATTACACTCAGGGTTCATTTGTATTGACCAGACATATTTCTACTTCTCCAATTTTATTTTATTCCTAAAAGTTTGCGTACTAAAACAATACATATTTATATTGTTTTAGCACAAATGTCCTATATTCATCTCACAAGAAGAGAGTGCAAAGGAGAGCAGACCCCACTAAATTGTGCCGCACTCAGTTCAATCTTATTTCTTTGTGAAAACAAGAGAATGTAAAGAACGTATTTATTATTTAGTCATTTAAAGTACCGGTATTGTATTATTCAACCAATGTCTGCTAATTAAAACACATGAGTATACATTTTTAGTTGGGTAAATTCTATTTTTGCAACAAGCATCTGAAAAGAAATGCACCACTCACTGTATTTTGACGTGTGTATAAAAAAACACACGTACACACACACACACACACACAAATAGTGTACAGTATTTAGTACCCATAAATATTAAAATGGTACAATTGCTGTAAAAGACATTCTACAAACAAGAACAGCCCAAGTAAATAACTTGTTTACCAAGCCACGAAAATGTGAAAGACTCAAAGTGAGGTCTGCTCTCCTTTGCATTCATTACATGCAGGGATTTTTATTATGTGCTAAGAGTAGTTTTGTAAAGCATGAGGGCAATATGAGAGTGTTATGGTGGCCCACCTGCAGCAGCAGACAATCTCATCGGCCATCCCACCACCCACAAACGGTATTTCAGTCACCCCTATGGTGTATAAAAGGCAGGCACTACGCCTACCAATTATAGGGCTTAAATTACCACCAGGTGATCCTAGGCATTTTTCTCATCCTGCAATACCACACAGACTGTTTCCTAACCAAGAAAACCAGAATTTGCATCCTTCCTTATCTCTCACTCTATCTATCTGCAAACCATGCAGACTGTTTCCTGACCATGGAAGACAGATTTTGCATGCTTTCTTTATATCTCTGTCTCTCTCCCTCTCACTCTCTCTATACCTGCAAAACCACGCACAATGTTTCCTAATAAAGGAAGCAAGAGTTTGCATCCTTCTCAAACCCCAACCTAGCGTCTGTGGTTTTCTCTACTGGTATACGAGGGCCCCCTAGGTCCGTGCATGGGTGAAAGGGAACATACCCTACTGCTATTCTCTGCCACCACGTGGCATGTCCCAGTCGCGATGGAAGTAGGAACTGGAAATAGCCCCTGCGGAAGTCTAAGCCATAGTGCACTAAACTCCTTGTTGTAAAGCATGTGATCATGCAGTCAAGTGTATCATCAGTAAATGTGTAATTATTGTGACCAGTGAATGTTTAATATTATAATCAGTACCCGTGAATATTGTAACTTGTAGAAACAGTGAATGCAATGCCGTCAACCAGTGAAACTCAGGTTATTATTTCAAGAGCTAACTGTCTGAGGATCAGATCTTGACTATCAACATTGATCCAGAGGTTGTGTTATTGTTAGAGGAGAAGAAACAGCAGTCTGCTCTCGATTATAGTAAATTACGCCTGCGCTCTGAGCAACTGTTCACTGGCATTATTCCGGCACCACAGAAGATACCAGGGCATACGCCTTTGCTACCTACCCTAAGAAGGCAGTATAGGGCTAAGGTCGTGTAGAACCTACTTGCTGCAGTGAAAACCGGACAGTCTCAGGAACATCTTGCGGGATATTCATTGCCTTTCAAAATTCCTTATAAGCTACTCAAAATTCCTTCAAGGATGGAACCCATACCTCACCCGCACATACAGCAGCTGAAATGAAAGACTCGCCAGGCGCATAAGCACAAGCAGTTTTCAAAATGTAAATGCCACCCTCTGCAAGAACTCCTTTGGTGAGTTGACATCAGACCTCCCCAAAGTGTTCTGTAAGAGATTGCACCTCCCCACCCTACTATCTAGTACCTCCTGCACACTGTTCACCTCAGGGCACCACTCTCCCGGGTGTGCTGCTGTATATAACCCCACAGAGAGCAGCATCTCATGTCTCAGCATAGCTACGTACACACTTCTCTGTGGGACTCATTACTTAATTCACGGCAGAGTGTGACCCAGTGAAGTGGAGCTTCTATACAAAATACCTACCGGTGTTAAAAATGTTTCTCCCCAAAACATTTACACAAATTTAAAGTATCTACGACAGTCATCACTCACATGTACTAAAAAAAGCTTTAGACACAGGTAACATAAACAAACATGCTTGCTTGGCAGACAGGCTCTAGCTAGGTGTGCAGTTGGACATTCACCACAAGACATAAGATCTCCTCTTGAGATAAGTTGGATAACTGAATGTCCTGTAACTATATCTATCCTTTTCAAGTTCCCTGTTTTAAACACACACATTAGGTAATACAATTACATTACTGCATGATGGCATGACCCAAAACTCTTATTAACAAAACTAGTTACTGATTAAAAAAAATGATCTACAGAAAACTATACGAGCATGGAAAGGATAAGGTAGGAAACAAGCAAGAAATTGGTGACATGTATAAGTGAAAGAGACCGGATAGGAGGTACGAGTTGTTGTGGCAGCAGAAGATGCGACAAGGTCAAAGTCGTCTATAAAGGAGATACTAATGCGCAATACTGTCTGATAAGTCTGATAGAATACTGGCATAGGCAGCCAGTGTGGTTACAGCACGCATGCAGTGACTAACTACTGTAATACTGTAAGTTTGGTGATTATGTATGTAGTTTGTTATTACAGCATCAGCTGGCCTTCACATTATCACTATGAGGCCCAGCGATTTTTACGGGTGGTGTATGCATGCCAACATAGATAAGTATATTACTGTACATACAATTTAAACTATTTTAGAGGTTGAACTTTAAACATGTGGGATATTCTTTAGTTTTAAAATTGTCCACATTTTAAAGTAAATTTACACATAGTTTGATTAGTATTTTAGTTTTCCCATGAAGAGTCACTAGAAATGAACTCACTAGAAGTTACGTCCCACACTGTTTAAAGTTTTTTTCCTGTGATGAGAGAGTGTTTACATATTTATACTGTACTTCTGGGGAGTCAAATCTCTGTTACGATGTCTACATTTTGAATACAAAGACCTATATTTTTTAATTAATTTCATTTTCATACAGTAGTAGATGTTTAAAATACACGTAGACTTAACAAACTCGGTAACAATTGCTACCACATAATGCTTTTAATACTTTCTGGGGGCAATGAAAGGTTGTATACACACAAATATTGGGTATCACTTTATTTAAAAGACATTTGCCTATTAAATTATTATGAAGTCATTATTTCATTCTAAAAATGGTTTACTTCAAGCCAGTGACCAAATCAACAAAAACTTCAAGGGCAGGGGGGGGGGGGGGGGG
>PNEQ01004917.1:26107-58549 GCA_003012365.1 Medauroidea extradentata | reverse complement strand
GCGAGTGAGCGCCATCAGATGTAGTGGGTAGTGGAGCAGCTAGCCTGTAGTTTTCAGTCGAGCAATCAGGCGCGAAAGTCTCAGTTGATCACGATTCATGACTAGAGTTGTTGTTTTGACCTGAGCTCGGCGGTTACTTATACAGGACATTGTGATGATAGCATAACCTCTACACAACCTTTGTTGCTGAAGTATCAGAATAGAATTTTTGATCATTTTATGCTAGCAACGATTGATGATGTACGACGAATGATGTAACTATGGACCTGCTTTACCGGAAAATAAAATACAGTTTAGCATTGCAGGGTTATGTTTTTGGTATTTTTGTTTTTAGGTAAGGTTTATTCAAGCAGGTACTGTATTTTAATTTATCTTTCTCTGCAATATTCTAACTGATAAATATTTTCTCTTTACTTGTCTCTGTTTGGGAAAAGGAAGATAAAGAAATGTGTTCGCGAGCTGTAATAATGCAGAATAATCCAGAATTCAGTCAAGATTTAATCAATAAAGTTATGACCAGTTGGTCTTGGACGGGGCTAACTTTAGCTTTGTTGTGTGTTCTGGTTATTTCCGGTTAATTTTTGTATCATTACAGATTATCTACGCTGCATTTTTTCATAAGGCTGTAGAAGGAACAGTGGTATTGTAATCACGTGATGTCAGACCGCCAATAGGAGCACAGTCTCGGGTGGCGTGCATGACCCCTTCTGGAGAGTTTGACCTCTGCCATTTGCAGTAAAAAATCGACACACGGATGTGTGTAGTCATATGTGGGGCTATGGCCCAAGTTTATAATAATGTAGTAAATTTTTCAGAAATAATTTACACATAGGTGAGTGTTGTTGTGTTGGAGGGGGGATGTGGCCCCAATTCTTTATGATATAGAAACAAAAGTGGCGAACTTAACGGTATGGGCAGCACTGAGACAGCCTGTTTTATTTCTTGATTCTTTTTGGACAGCTTTCTGGACCCTCTAGCAAAATTTTTCCGCCCATATGCGTAGGCGTAAGGTGTGAATTCTCTTCTTTTGTCTTCAATCCTTGCGGACTTATGCTGTGTTTTTATACTGACTTTTTTCAGTAAACGGGTTCACACTAAAGGAGTGGATTTATACTAATGTAATTTAAATAAACAAGAAACTTTTGAGAATACAAGTTTCATTTCTGGACAAACACCCCTGAGTCAATTCCTGGAACAGTGCTAATTTTTCGAGATAAGCAACAGTGATGGAGAGGAAGATCAGAGTTATTACAGTGGGTCTGGAGAGAGAGACCTCTGTACTTTCTCCAAACCCTAACTACTTGTCGGTCCAGGAGGGCTGAAGCGTAGCAACAGTATGAACAAAACTCTTTTATTTTAGTAAACATATCCCGCGTAGTACTCCATATCTCAAAACATTAGAAAAAAACCTCAAATGTCAGATTGCTGTCTGCAAGTTATAAGAGTATCACATAACAGCAAGTACAAGACCCACTACAGTGGGGTTACTAACTGGTTTCAATTAAACCAGTTCTACTCAAATTTGTAGTTCTCTAAGTCATAAACTACCGGTAGTAATGATAAAAATTGAAATTTTTCTGAGCGAAACATTTTCATTCGTCAACTAGAATCACTATATGTACCTTGCTATCCTCCATCCAAACAAGAATGATGTCAAAGAGTTTGTCACGTGTGTTCTTGCTGATCCGTAAAATCATAGACTTTATGCATTGCGCTGCCATCTTCTTACACTCTGGAGCATCGTCATTCACCAAACGAGCTCCAACTGTTACGAAGAACAGTCCACTTTGCTTGTTCAGAACATGCTAAAACAAGCACACCATCTGATATATTACAACAAGAGATACAGAATAACTATAACAGCAAAAACTATAATTATATAAACAGTGGAACCTCTATCCATCGTTTCTCAGGGGACTGACAAAACATTTCAATACATGCAGACATTCAATGGATGTGGTCTAGAAATACAGACAAATAAGAAACAAGACCACTGAATGTGTTCCATAGATGCGGACATTCAGTACATCTGGATTCAATACGAAGAGGTTCCGCTGTATTACATTATTTAGGGTACACTTATAGAGTGCAAACAGAAAGTTGAAAGAATAATGCCTATGATTCTATACAGTATGTCATGTGATTTTACCAAATGGAAACATTACCTTTCACCATTAAATTGTATAAAGGTGTAAGTGAAAGTGTGGACACTATGCACTTACGTATGACATGTTCTTAATTTTACAAAACCTTGTTTACCGACGCATCAACTGACGAGGTTACGTAGGTTGAAGTGCTCCGGATAGCTCAGTGGTTAATATATTGAGGCGTAAACTTTCACTGTGGTTTAATTAAGTAACACTCACGTAACCTAGCAATTGTTGGTTTATTTTAATAAGTATTAGGTACATCATCACCATTTTTATATGTCTTTACAAAGGATGGGTTGGTACCAACCACAACCAAAACAATTATTATCAGAGTTCATGAGATGTCCGGTGCTACCATGTCCCACTTTGACCTTCAGATAAAAGACAAAAAAAAATAGATAAAATACATGTTGCACAATAAAGAGTTCGCCTGGCCATGGGACCACAGTTACAGCACAAATTCCAGATCTCACGCCATCTTAGAAAGAAAACATAAAGAAAAAAGTACTAAGCAGTGGGACTAAATTCCCCAACAGCCTTTCCAACGCTCTCAGGGCCAACCCCGCTGCGCCCTCATGACCTGCACGAGTCTCTCTTCCTCCGCCATCACTACATGACTGATTGACTCGTGACTCACTGCCCGACTGCCTCTTACTGACTACGTGAAGGGCATGGTAGCTAAGATATCCTTCGGCGAAGTGATACAACAGAATATAAATTGATCAAAAACAGCAAAATTACACTTAAAACATATAACAAAGGGTTTCAAAAACTACGTAACTCTAAAGTTTTTATATCAAAATAATAAAAAAAAATTAATACAGATATACTAATTGGGGCAAAAGGTGTGCATCAGTGGAACTACTTTCGCGGTACAATACCCTAAGCAATTCCCTGCGACGGCTGACCAACGAGCTTCAACAACCCACGTCATGAAGAAATTCAATGATGCAAGCAATCAACCGCAATGTCAGCGACAGAAATCCTACAACCTGGAGAAGCTTGCAATACAAGAAGTTACCCCATGACAAAAAAAAACTTCTATATATAATAACCACTATTAACATCAGGCCTGAAGCATGAAGACAAAGAATTGATTCATTCTAATTTATTTTACGAATTTACATCTTTCCAAAAGGTTTTTCAAATGTGTATCACATCACTGGAACATTAAAGTAGTGGTTGACCTCAGCAGCAAAAAGAAATGTAGGCCTATAATTATCTTGTGTATAACAGCCTCACAAGTCAGATGTTTCTTGGTAAAAACATTGGGGCTGTTATACATGCATAAATACGGCACTTCATTCCAGTAAAATTAATTCAATAAGAGATAGAAGCAACAGAACCGAAACAGTAAATCTACAAATATCTGAAGTCAATACACCACAGAAATGAAAACAAAAAAACAAACATACCAATGGAAATGTATTGATTATAGTCTGTATCATCTCCAAAGCAGATTCTCGTCCAGGTTGCAGTTCATACTTCATCTGGGAGATGTAGAACGAAAGATGATATTCCAGTTTCTTACCAAGAGGATAGTCCATTAGAAACTGGTGGAACACCTATTATCATACACAGACAATGTAACAGATGAATATTATGAACAGCTAAAACACGTTTCAATACCCACCCAAAAAAACAAAGTTTTAGCATCACACAAGACAACTAGGTGAAATACTACAACTTGCAGACTCACATTTTTTGATTTACAATTAGGGACCTGAAAGTGCAAAAAGCAGTGTTCTGTAATGTGTCTTCTAAGATATTCTGCCAAGTTTTTGGTTGTGTTGATGCTATTAAATCATGTTGTAACTAACGTTTGTAGTTGTATACCTTCTTTCTTTGTTGTTGCCAATGGTGACATGTGTTTGCAGAAAGTAAAAATTTTTGCATCATGTCTCTTCTTTCCCATGAAACTCTCATTTTACAAAGTAAGTTAGGTAAGTGGGCTTGACAGCAAGATCATTAGAGACGATGACACACAACTTGGCCACCTCGATCGGCTCTCATGTTACAAAACACGCATGTAAGTGAACTGTTGTCTGTATATAGGCCATTCGGAATAAAGTGAGCACTAAAGATTTAACCTTTGAAAAAAATCACTAGCCGTTACTGCATATACATCACCACTAACAAGAGTTACTTTACTGCGTGTATGGTTGGTAGCGATTTATTGTACGTAGTTCCGCGTATTTTCCTATTTGAATACAACATTAGTGAAAGAACATATGACGAACTCGACCTGTCTGTATTTAATACACTTCAACATATTTACTTATGATCTTATTGACATTCATACATACATTATAATTAGACTCGATTGGCGCGAGAATTATGTGACGCTATCGTCGACCTCGACTCGCCGTGGCCGTTATCGCTTGCTCCGCGCTTCAGACAGTTCAAAACTCCACCAACAGGTGGCATCAGAGTTAGGTTCTCGCCGCCAAGTTGCATATTTGGTTGCATCATTTGCGTGCGTTTGCCCGTTTTTAAGTATATACACATTCAAAAGTATTGGAAATTACTTTGAGTATCATTGCCGAAATGATGTGAAACCATCGGTATTCTGTATATTATGTTTTACGTTTGCCAGCCTAAAAACAACATACTTTTTATTTCACATGTTAAGAAAATACGTTAATTATTGTTACTGAAGTGCGTCGTCGTTGTTCGTGGCAGTAGAACTGAACAAAACGTGAATTATTGAATAGCGTGTGTCATGTCTGTTGTAGTGGCGGTTTTGCGTTACAAATTCAAATAAAATATGCCCTCATTTACGAGATGCATAACGGCAATAGCGCGTGTTGTTTAGATTAGTCGATGGACAGAAACCAGACATTAACTTGCAGGTATTTATAACTAAGATTACTTTTTTTATATCTTACATTCAGCCCCCGTGCATTTAATGAGTAGATATTGTAGCTAAAATTTATCGGAGCAGTTTAATGTAGTTGTAAACATTGCACGACCCTATGTAAATAAAAGCACGTGGCATTATTTGTGTTTACATAGGCGGAAAGATATAAACTGGCAGGAAATAGAAATTAATCAGGGCTTTTATGAGTGTTCACTTTATTCCGAATCACCTATAATAAAATACCTCCTTTTTACAGTGAAAAGCTGTCCCTCGCACTTAATTTATTCTGCATTTCAACACACTGCCTTTTTTAGATACATACATATATTTATATATTTTTTAAATGAATAATTTTTTTTACCAATTTGTTTGTAAATATCATTGCAGCACAGTTTGCGTAAGAATGTTCATGTATTTGTTTAACTTCTGTTGCTATTATGTACATACCTAATTTGTCAAATGAGCAAAAATTTCATTTTTTTTTTGCTCAAAAATGTATTTTTTGCAGTTTACACAAGATTTAGTGCAAAATCATGAAAATTTTATGAATGGAAAATTTTCTGGTCCATATTTATATCATGATTTAGCCACTATACAAGCAAAGTTTCTCAAAGCTGATAACTATGAGTCAATTCAAAAGTCACTAAAATAAGTGAACATAATTCACAGATTAATATACAGTGGAACCTCTCTTTTACACTTCTCAAGAGACCTGCAATACTGTTGTCAATTCAAGGAAGGAGAAGAAAAAAAAATTACAGTAAAAGCAGCAATTGGGACCACAAAGAGTAGGTATAAAATGTGGAATAGTGTAAAAACAGGGGGTGTAAAAAGGGGTTCAACTATACGCGTATATAACATGCATGTATGTGTATACATTACCCAACTGTTATGACTGCTTCGTTGTCACTATGTGTTTTTGAGGAACCATAAAATATTTGGGTAAAAAATGTCGAAAATTTGTGGCAAATCTGCTGAAAATAACTAATTTGTACTTCTGTTGATTGCTAAACATTCTGTTTTCTTGACGAGCAGTGTTTTGTTAGTGGTGCAGGATTAAAAATAAACTCCACACCTCTAGATTGTCAGCACTGACCACTAACTGTCAACTCCACTCGGCACTTGTTTTCACATACGTCAACTGCAGCATCATCCAAGAGCCGTCATGTCATCTTTCTTGCTTGTGGATGCACTACGCTTGAGTGGCTGCCCATGCAGTTTCCCACAAACTTATCTTTGACTCCTGTTTCAACACCAGTGTGTTTCAACCACCTCTAATAGCAATAATAATGCAGAACTGAGACACTGGGAACTGGCCCACCAATATATCACCAAATCCAGACAACCTCCAGGCCTAAACATCCGATAACCTAAACATCACATAATCTACTTTTCACTTTCAAACTTCCCGCCACTCTAGTTCACCCTCTGGCCGCTAGGTGTACTGGTTACAACCTTCATCAAGTCAGCCATACTGCAGTATACTATCGCTCACCGCCCGATGAAGCTGGCTTAGCCAGCGAAACGTCGCGACCACGCAAAATGTGTGTTGTCCTTAAGTGTGTTATATGTTCCTCTACGTGCAGTACACCTCTGTAAGTGCTTGTACGCTCTTATCTACATTTTATGTTATTTTTTTATGTTTCTATGCCATTAATACAAGCTTTGAAATAACTGTGCAATGGGAGTGCATGACCGGATTTAATTGCTTGAACATACTCCATTGGGAAATAAATGACTGTCTAAGAAAAGTAAACAAATAATAGAAAACCATAAATAATCAGAGTATGCTTTAGTCAAAGGTATACATACACAACATGAAGTTCCAAAATGGAATCGGGTCAAAGAAAACAAGGAACAAGTAGACACTAAATGGAAACAATAAAAATAAAAATAATCAGAAAATCAAAAAACCAAGTAACATGCGACAGAACGATGGGACAAAACAAAATCACAGTGGGTAACAGACACTAGCAGAAAAATAACAAAATGACACAATGAAGAGACAAAACTAAACGCAACATATATCAGACGCAAACAGAAAAAACAAACGACACAACAATGAGATGAAACAAAACACAGTAGTATTCCAGACAGACAGTGTTACGACATTTCCAATTCCCGTGATCAGGTAGACAAACAGGGTTCAGGAACCTGAGTGTGACTGATGAGGAGACTGTAAAAACCATGTTATTTATATAGGGTAAACCCACGTATCCTACTCAGCCAATGGGAGACGAGCTGTCTCCTGATTAGTCGCGTAGCATGGATTGACTGATTGGTTGTGATGGGTTGAGTGTGTGATTTTCTTTTGTGCTGTAAAGTTGTTTCTCTCTTAATCAATGGGATCCACATATTTTTCAATTCAATACTCTGTTGACAGAAAATAATGCTATTGCTAATAATAAAGGCTGATTCTTTGATTTTTCTTATAAATTTGTCAGTTTCCTGTGTAAGTGGTTTTGAGTCTCCCCAAAGAATTTTGTGGCTATTTTCCCATGCATGTTCGGCCAATCTAGATTTTTGGGTTTCGCCTTTCTTGCAATTGGTTTTAAGTTCTTTGATTCGGGTTGATAGAGCTCTGCCAGTTTTACTAATGTACATATGGCCACATTCGCAGGGTATCTGATATACACAGTTGTGTGTTTGTAGTTCTTCTGTGGCTGGTTTCACCCTGGTGACCATACTTTTAATAGTAGATTTGGATTGGAATCCTGTTTGAAGTCCGTATTTGTTTCCCACATGTCTTATCTTTTCAGAAAGGACTCGAACATATGGAATACATAACTAGATTTCCTGAAGGTTTTCGGTTTCTGTGAGCTTACGTGTTCTGTTAGGTTTCATGTGCTGTTTGATGGTGTTTGCCGGGTAACCATTGGCTGCGAGTTCTTTTATTTTTGGTTGCGTTCTATCACTACAGATTTCTTGTTGGAAGAAATAATCTCAGCTCGGTTGGCTAGTGTGCGAATTATGCCAGTTTCTGTACTGATTGGGTGGTTGGAAGCAAACTGTAGGTATTGGCCTATAGGTGTAGGTTTCCTATTAGAATTATTTTTATATTTAATTTTAAAACTTGGGTTTTTTACAACCAAGATAATTAAATTTGTATGAAAAATTGCAATTTTGATGTATTGGGATTTAGGATGGGTCAAAATGGTTCGGAACATTCCCAACTATCTCTTACGACATGACCACAATCTAAAACTGAGGGGTCATAATAAAAAGGTTTCTACTGTATGCATAAATCAGTCAGTTTATTTTGTTAACGTTCAATGTTAATAAAAAAATTACTCTATAGGGGTACTGTTTTGGGATTTAGTTTCTATCAAAAAAATATTAATGGCACTTTGGTATCATGTAAGAACTCATTTAAAAATTAATTAGAATATCTGTTAATGTGATTCCATTAAATATTACATATTTTAAGCAGTCAGCAGAAGCAAAAACCACCAACTGAAGGATACAATGTAATTAAGCAATGCTGTTTATGACAAAACTATTTGACAGACAAATATAGGTAGTATATGTAAGTATATACTTGACTTCATCAGAACAATATCAGCACTACCCCTTAATACATACCCGCTATAGCCTCAGCATGGATGAAAAGATTAAAAGAAAAGGAAAGAGAAAAATAAAAACGAGAACACGAAATGGAAACCATTTAATTCAAAACATATTTAATAAATATTGTAGATAGCAGAAAAAGCCCCTTAAGACTTTTTATAAATGGAATGAAAGACATGGTAAAGCTTTATACCAGGAAAACTTCTTATTAAATTATGCATGTATATATAGACAAGGTGCTAAACTGTTAAAACTTAGAAATTAGGAAACTTATTCAATTTGGAAATTTCTTTAAGAGGGTTTCACAGTAGTATTTGCATCACATTAAAAATATTCTAACTACTGAAGTGCTACCAGCATGCTATGACCTATAGCTACCTGACGAGCCTGCAGCCGGATATGGGCCAACTCCGAAGTGATGCTCAACGTCGCCACCTTCTTCATGACGTCGTGCATCTCAGGGGCTACCAGCTTGCGAGCCAGGATGGCCTTTAGCAACGTGAAGGCAGTGGCTTGGCGACTGTGGTCATGTATGTCCTGTTCTGCATACAGCAGCAGAGTCTTCAGCTGGTCTGCATTGATGCTGTGATACTTAGCATCTCTCACCAACACTGTCACTGCCTGTAAAGTCATCATGAAAGTGTGAGAAGCCTTGCTGTCTTTACAGCATTTAAATTGTTGACTCACCAACATGATGGCTTAGTAAAAGTAAACTACAAACATAAAATATAAAAGCTTGTTTAAAGTTTTAATATCAAAATCCTCATATTTAAATTTTACTATACATGTGCACATACCGTATTTACTAATCTCTTAAAGCATCAAGGGGCTGCGGTGGTCGAGGGGATAGACCTCTCGGTTCCCACCAAGGATATCAGGGTTAGATTCCGGCCGGGTTGGGCCTGGATTTTGGCATTAGAGAATCATGCTGTACGATACCGCTTGTCAGCAGGTTTTCTTGGGGATCTCCAGTTTCCCTTGCCCCCTTCATCAAGTGCAGCTCCATCAGTGCTAAAGACCTAACTGTTAAGTGATGACCAAAATTTCTTCACTTCACTTTACGTGTCAAGTTATCCACTTCAGAGATATTAGGCAAAAAAATCAGTAGAACACACAAATTTTACTACTTTGCAGAAGAGTCTACAAAAACTGAAACTTTTATAGATTAACTTTAGTCCTACTAATTGTCCAAAACTACTTTTTATGATTTTTGCTGACTTCAAACCACCATACACAACTTATTACCTACACATTTTATAATCAAAAGTCAGGGGCAGCTTTGTTACTAGGCCTGCTAGGCACAGGCCTAAGTGGCCTGCTCATCTCGAGAAAATTAAATGTATATGAAAGTAGATCTGTAAAAATATAATTTTGGAAAAAAATAATTGTTTTAATACTGACAACAAACCTTTTAATGAAACATTACTTAGGTACTTATGATTTGAAGGATATTAATTTATAGATTGTTCAGGAAAAAGTGAGCACTAAAAATTTAACCTTTGAAAAATATCACAAGCTGTTGCTGCATATAATTGAACGTTACCAGTAGTTGCCTTATTACTTGTTTGGTTGGCAATTAATTAACTAAATGTATGTAGTTCTGCAGTGTGTTTTCCAATTTAAATGCAACAATACAGAAATAAAATTAATTGAAATATACATATACGTATTTATATCATATAACCAATAAACTTTTTTTTATCAAACTGCAAAGGTTTCTACCGACTGCACAATTTATCTTACATGTGCAAACATAACGACAAGTTGGACATTTTCTGTCGTTACCAGTTACACGCAAAAAGATATGAATTGGCTGAAAATATAAATTTAGCAGGACTTTGCTGAGTGCTCATTTTATCCTGAACTGCCTATAAAAAGAAGGATATAACCATTACAGTACACTGGAAGCCATTGTGTATTGTTTGTGGTGAGAAATTTAGAGACAAATTTAGAGGCAAGTGCCCACTGCTTGTTCAGTAATTACAGTTATTTTATTGTGCAAGTCGTCACACTATTCTAGACGACTGTTTCAAAATAATGTGTAAATCTGAAAGAGTAAAGAATTTACTTCATAAAGTGCAAAATAATATCATCTCTCTCTTAAGTGCAGACAGTAACGAGAAAATATGTATGTTTTAATTACGAGTGACAAACTTAAAAAGTTGAGAAAAACCGCTTTCAAAAAACGTTCTAATGATAAACATGAAAGTGAATGTAATCTTTAAATAACAGCATATGGTTTTATACATTGTTCAGGATAAAGTGAGCACTTAAATAGACTCCACCATATTTCTATTTTCAGTTAGTTCACATCTTTTCATTACATATTAACATACCCACTACCATACACTTTTGTTCACATGGACTGTAAAATTATTAGGTATGTCTACAATCTGTGGCGCTGATCGCTAATAGGTTATGTGCTAACGATGGAAAGCACATAACTTCTTTGGACACGTCGCTTGATGTTTGCGAGTGTAAGTTAAATTGTGCAGTTAGTAGGACCCTACATAGTTTGATAAATTTTGATAAAAAAGTTTACTAGTAGTTGTACATTTCAACTGATTTTTTATTTCAGTGTTGTATTCAAATTGGAAAATACATGGAAATACATTTGTAAATTCATTGCCAACCACATGAGAAGAGTAAAGCAACATTTTCAATGTTGAATTACATGCAACAGTGACTATTGAATTACTTCAACGGTTAAATCTTGAGTGCTCACTTTATTTAGAACTGCCTATATCGGCAGCTGGCAAATGGAAAGTCAGCTTCAAGAGATGGGAAGTGCAATTATGTCGGAAATTTGAACAGATATTTTAGAAAGGTTTCAAAAACTGAGTGAAACTTTCCAAAACGTCTAGACATCCACTGAAAAAGTATGGCTATGAAACATCTATCAAGCATCTCTGTTGTGATTTTTAAATAATGTAAGTGAACTTGAACTGTGTTTTAACATTTGAACCTTGATAGGCTGTATATATTTGAATTGAGCACCATCCACGCAGACTTCTGGTGGACTTGGTGACAATTAGCGATTAGTCAGTTGACAACATGGCGTCTGGGTATTCGCACTTTCGGCTACCGGCGTGTTGAACATTTTTGAAACAGCACAGTGGTATTTTGGTTAGTTTCGTGCCAAAACATTTGGTCCTCCAGGTCGAGATAATTTTACGAACCGCGTCTTTGTATTGCCTTGTTACAGCAACGTTAGAGACACTCTTCAGTCTGCTCATTTTCATGTATTGCTCGCGGCCTTTGTTTGACCGCTACACTAGCTGTGAACCTTTGTTACAAATATTTCAACCGTTTACAAGTTGATGTTTGTGCTGTGTGTCGTGGACATGTTCTTTGACATCGTTTGGCGACTGAAATTAGTTTGCTGTACGTGCGTTTTTTCACCTCAAGGACTCTTACGTGTTTCAAATCACTATTGATGTACTGTCTGTTGTCCGTGGAAAATTCTCTAGAGAAAATGTGAAAAACTCTCTTGGAAAATTTCAAGATGTCGGGTAAGATCGCTTCATTAAAACAACGTCTAGAACGGGCGGAAAACTGGTTGTAACGTGCTGCCAATCTAGCCAAGAAGGTTTCTGTGGACACCAGTAAACAACAACTGTTCTTTGCCTGTGAAGGTCAAGCGGAGTTTAAAGTGGAACAGCATGCCCAAAGACTGGACATATTCGATGACTTATATTATGAAGTCAATGCGATTTGGGACTCGCTGGTGAAATCCAAAGGTTCGGCTGCCAAGACTGCACATAGCACATGCACGGGTACTTCGTCTCCTCGCCTCCCCTCAACAGAATTACCACATTTTAGTGGGAGCCCAACGAGTGGATCAGCTTTTCTAACTTGTTTGTAGCCCTTGTTGCCAACAAAACCAATTTGACGAACGTGGAAAGACTGTCATATTTCAAGTCCTCTTTGTCTGCTGAAGTCCTATCTGTGATCCAAGTCTTGCCACTCAACGAGAAAAATTATGATGTTGCTTGGGAACTTTTAAACAAGTGGTACAATACTAAGAGACTTATTGTGTCACTGCACATCGAAACAATAATACAACACCAGCCTTGTCATTTGAAGCACCGGCATCGATAAATGCTTTCATATCTATCTTGAATGAACACATAGCTGAATTGAAGGTGGTGGACATAGAAGTTGACAAGTAAGTGGGATCTGCTATTACTTCACGTCACTGAAGCCAAGCTGCACCCATTTCTACGTATGCAGTGGGAACTCTTCATTAACGATAAAGTAACTGAACTACCTAAGGTAACTGAATTCTTAGATTTCCTTGAAGGGCACTGCCGTACAGCTGAATCACAGCTAACTGCCGTACCTTTGAAATCAACTTTTAAATCAAGGTCAGTACCGCCAAAACTATTTCCTCTTAATTTACTGGCACATTCCTTTGCAGTAAGTGCTGGTACTGGTTCAAGCATTAAATGTGCATTTTGCAGTGGGAGCCATGAGGCTTACAGATGCTCCCAGTTTCTTGGAATCTCACCCAAGGAGAGGTTTCAGTCGGTTAAATCAGAGCAGCTGTGTTTCAACTGTTTACGTCCTTCCCATTAATCCAAGGCTTGCCCATCAAATAATAATTGCCGTACTTGCTGCACTTCACAGAAACTTCACAATCACCGGAGCATAATAGTGGCTCAATGTCATTGGTGTCCGCAAGATCACAGACATTATTATATCTATTTAAAAAAAAAAGGACACACACACTCACTCTCACAGGGTTGGATGTCTTGCTGGGCCTTTATTCGCTAAGGGGGTGAGAATATTGATTTACAGTTTCCGGGAAACGTGTTACAAGTTGTTTCCCCCGCCGAGGTTTTCAGAAGATATACGGCAGCTACTGTTTTGTTTCCCACCTAACTCCACAGCCACATGTCTCTGAAAATGAATATGGGACTGTAGGGAGTGTAAACCCTAAGTTTGCTATCTTAACCATGAATGAGTCAGCCAGACTGGCCAGAAGGGGGGGGGGGGGGGGTTGCTGCCAGCCCTTGCCTTGAGACATACATGCAACTCAAGCTGTGATGGCCTTGTTATGTATGAAGAGTAAGCATAAAGAAATGAGGGGTGGACAAACTGTATGACGTACTGGTGTTCACAGGCAGAACTTTTTGTGCCGCCACATTTATTAACAATTTTAAACATGTTTATATATATATATATATATAGGTGTACTGATTACCAACCACCGCTAGACAATAGACTTCAGTGTGCCTCCACTCACCTGATGAAGCAGATGTAGTCTGCGAAACGTTGTGACCGCGCGTCCACGGAGAAATGTGTTTGTCCTATGTGTGTGTGTTTCTATCTGTGAGTACCATCCTGTGAGTACTTGTGCATAATTCTTTCTGTTTTAACTGTAATAAGTAGCCTAGCGGCCTTTCCCGCCATTGTCCTATTAACATTTTTAATTGTTGAGCCTAACAATTATTTAAATTTTTCTTCATAGTACCGGTAATTAAATTTTGTGGGCAATTTTTACAATTTTTTGAGGATTCCCGAGAGTATATTCGTAAAATCATCACCTTCATAAAATCCAGGGTTTGTAAAATTGTGCGTCTAGTGTAATAAAAAAAAATTAGGCAATAATTTTTCTAAGTTAACTTTAAAAAAAAAAAAAAAAATACAAAACAAAATGGGGGAGTCAGAATTAATTACCCCGGAACTAACAACGTCTGCAATCTATTGACATAATTACCTGGCACCATGCAGTGCGGTAAGAGTAAGTTCGTCAGACAAGAAAATTGACAGAAAATTTTTCCAAATATATACAGGTATTGCTCTTAGGATGTACCTCTGCACAACTGTAAAAAAATTGTTCCGCTGAAAGATCATTTTCTGCTTAAGACAGAGTCAATTCATATCTTTAGACTATCATAAAAGAATAAAGTAAAACTCAACTCACAACTCTTCACACTGAGGCTGATATTTTAAATGGTGAGGAGGTTGAGTATGAAGATCTGAGCGAGACAAACACTTTTAAATTGAACCAATCTTCAACAAACATTAGGCACAATTTATCTGCTCTCAAATACAAACCTCCTCTGTTTGGAGTTACTGTATTTCGTCGACAATCTATCCTTATAGGTATTGTGACTTAGATTGCATAGTGAGAAAACGAGAATTCTGAACAAAAAAGAATTTATACACATTCAATACTCTATTACATCTTTAGTTACAATAACCAATAGTTTACTCGACCTTAGCACGCATCAAAACAAATGAACTAAAGAATCCTCCTGATACAATTCACTTTCGTGAGTAAATCCACATTACTCTTTCTTGACCCATTATATTGCAAAACCTGAGCACTCATTCACCATACACTTAATTCCGTGACACTCCAGTTTGAAAGGCCTCCTGCTCAGGAATTATCCTCTAAATCACGACTTTACAAGACTAAAGTTTTAGAATATTCGCACTGCTTGCTCATGACAGCAACCAATCGAAAGGGGCGAACTAAAGGGGGTTCACCGCCACATACCTTGCGTCGTCCTCTACCTCGTCAATTCTAGGCGTGGACTCGCTTTCGAAACTCACGAAAGCCATGTTTATTTGCGACACTCGGGATTTTCCTGCCCTCAGCAAGAAACTCTCCACCCGAGAATTTGTCACTCTGATGTTTAGCTGCCACTCCACACAGTTGAAGTCGACAAGCTAAACCAGGCAGTTTTCTTTCACAGTGCATCACGCACCCGCGTTTTGCGACATACGACCCTAACCAAAGCCAACACAGCAATGAACTAGGTCCTCTACGCCCGACTCCCCCCCTCCCATGTGAGAGCCCACCTCCGCTCTCCACAGCCGTCCAATCTGCTATCAATGGCCACTCGAGCAGAAGGTACAACCGTTAAATGGAGAGCGGCGGCGGCACACCCTACACAAGAGAGGAAAGAAAGAGAGAGACAGCATACTACTTCCAGACCGGAACTACCCTAATCCCAGGCTAAAGCCTCATCACCTTCCAAGCTCATTTCCAACACTAAACCCGAATGGGTCGGAAGACCCGTTCAAAATAATGGCAGTGTTTTGTCCATGTTTAAACTTATGACAGTGTATTTGATGATTTGAAAACTTTACTATTTGTGTATTAATCATGCTTAGCCAAGTAAACGTAAAAATGCAATTATTACAGGTAGCATTCAAACAAACCTACAGGCATTTATCGCAGAAGACTGAGTCATGGTTTCCATAATTAAGATAATAGTATTATATTGCATTGTTTCATGTTATTTTAAAGCTGAAGAAATGTCCATATACATATCATTGTTTGATAGGTGTGATTTACTTTGTGTTTTGTATTTATTTATTGTGTATGAATCACATGTTCCACGAAAGTGTACAAATCCACAGAAAGCAAGTGACATTCTTTAAAAAAAAGTTAAGCTATTGGCACAATTTGTCACCAACGATAGGATTGTGAACTTAAAGATTATGTTTTATTTTTCTTTGGTAAAGGCGAAGGAGGGGGAAAGCAGCAAAAAATGTGCCTAAAGGCGCTAATCAGTGCAAGCAGTCCCTGCTGCAAGTACAAATACATAATATAACGCTCTTACAGAATTAAGTTACGTAATTTTATACAAAAATACTTCTTTTAATAAATAGTGCTGGATAAGATAATTTATAAAATGAAGTTTGTAACTCTGCATGTTGTTGCTCAAATCTGAGCACAAGTCAAATTAATTAGAAACAGAATCTAGAATAAAACAAACTGACTAACAGAAGAATAGTCTTAACATAAGTAGCTTCCAGAGTTACAAAAACAAATTCTGAGTAAGTATGAATGGTACCAGAGTACACATGAAGAAGATCTGGATAAAAATGAACTCACAGGAACAAAACCAACATCAAAGTAAAAAAGAACCAAGCACAACATTAAAACAGAAAGAATAAAATGTAACATGAATGAGCTCAGAATTGATACAAACTGAATCACAGTTGACATGATCAGAGGTTTACATGAACATAATCAAGTTAAGCATGAACTGAATAAGATAGGTAAAAATAGAGTTGGAGGTGACAAATTATAATCAAATTGGCTTGTCATAAAGTTAAAATGACTGGAGTTTGGGTTCAGATGGAACCGACAAGTTCAAAATGGTCTGACTGAAGAGCCACACTAACAAAGTAGGGATTAATATTACCAATCACGATCAACACAAAAAGCAGAATAAAAAATAACAGAGCCATATAGACGTGAACAGACTTGGCATCAACGTGAGCAGGTTAACATTTTCAAATACTGTACCATGTAACTTACAGGACGTTCAAATTTTATTGTATGTGAGAAAAATTATATGTATGAACAACTTATTACACGAGTATAATATTTTTAACATAAAGTAAAAATTATTTAATTCATTTACAAACATGATCTTGTTGCTACCATACAGCATGTAACAATGGAGTTTGTTTGGGCAATTGTCCCCATGCCTGCACCCAAATGGTTTCAATCATGCATTGGCATGGCCTTTATAAAATACATACATATGTTCTTGTAGGCAAGGACAGCAAACCTAGTGTAGTAACATAAGCATTCCTTTGCTGTTCAGGTAAACAATGATAATTAAAATGCAACAATGTGGCATACAGTTCCATAATAATAGCAAATTGTTTGTAACATCACACTAGAAAGCAGAGTAACTGAAAAGAAGGTACAGTAACCTTAAATGCAGACACCACCAGGGTGAAATTGTCTCCTTTACTGAGTCCTGCAACAGCATATTTATGCAATATGCTGAACAAACTGTCTGCTACTTTGCCAACATTCGTCCTCATAGATGGTAGGTCCATCTTCAGAACCCAGCGGAAGCACTGCAGGGACAGCATAGTCAACTGGAAGAGAAAATACAATACATTCTTAGTGTTGTGTCTACAAAATATGACTTTTATGTATAATAAACTGAAAACAATAACATATTAATAAACTTAAACGAAACTGACACAAGTCAAAGTTAAAAATTATTTAGTGCTTATTTTACCTCAAGAAAATCTGGGGCTTATACTTATTTTTTATTGCAATGTGTATTTAGGACACATGCAAGTGGAAAACTGAGGAATGGTTTTACTGCTAGATGTACAAATACTAATTTATAATAAGCACTTTAATATTCATTTAACTTGGAAATTAACATTTAGTTATGACTGACAGCTTCCACTTCTTTTACAAAATAGAACATATAATTATTGAATTTATTAGTTTTAATTTTGGAAACTACTGAATCTTCACACAACCCTATTTATTACACTACTTCATGAGGCATATTTTGAGAAGATTCATGATGCTTAATACTACAAAACATAAATGGGTTGTTTTTCTGCACTTGAAAGTCTTGCATATGCAAGTTACTATTTATATTGAATCACAATTCTTTAATCTCACCTCGATACTCTCAAGGCTAATAAATTGGTGTCTAAAGAGAGACTGAATGATGAGCCAACTAATACAAAATAAAATTGCTTCTAAAGTAAATATTATGCTTATAACTGGATTAAAAACATGTAACATGCCACAGGCACTGTTGTTCCTTCAGCTCCGCTCCAGGCACCCCCTAGTTGTTCTTACATCAGGCATACACTAGTGAGGACAAAGTGTCAGTGCTTGGAAGGTATGCACACGCAACATGGTGTTTGAGGCTGAGCCTATTGGGCCATCCAGGCAGCACAGGAGGGGTTGCTTCCCCTTCCACTTCACAGTCATGCCAGCAGTCCCTCTCCTCTCTAGCCTGCAGGGGAGGTCTACATGAGCTCCCACAACCCCTCACTCACGGTTGGTTGTCCAGGTATCACGTTCAACACTGTACCTCTCTCCCACCTTCAACTAAGTACTCATACACTCTCGCTCACATAGTAGTATCAGGGGTAACCCTCAGCCCTAGATCGCAGAGTTTCTTCAGCCGCACCCTTAAATCATGTGGCATGCTTTTGTGTTTAACAGCCATTCTGGCATCACAGGTAAGATGGAAAATTACTGTATTCACCCATGTATTACCCTGCCCCATGTCAGAATAGCACCCTACATTTCAACATACTCTCAAGAAAAAACATTTAGAACTATACAGTTTCAATTTAATTAAATAAAAAAAAAGGATTAGCTGAATTATATATGTTGACATGTCTTAATAATGAAAAGGCGCTCCTAAAGCATAAATATTCCTCAGCACCACTTGCATTAGAAGCTAAACAACAGCAACGATAAATCGTTAGGGACCTAAAAAAAAGGGAGGTTATTTTTTCTTAAAAGTGGTGTTATTTTTCCCAAAATTCGGGATGAAAAATCGAGGTTATTTTAACTTGGCCTAACATTAAATTTTTACCGTGCAATTTTCAGAAAATCATGTTTGGTTGAATTGCATGGAATTAAACACTTTCCCATTAAGTTTGTAATACCAAAGCAATAACTTAACTAATTTTATTATTTTATCTTCAGAAAAATTAAACATTAAAAAACAGTTTCGCACTAGCATACAAATAAAATATTGCTGTTTGTTGACAATGTTTCAAATATCACAGCATTTGTTTCTTGCTTACGAAAAGTCAATATGCAGCAGTGCAACCAAAGCAGAAAACACCAATTTTAAATTTGGTCACCAAAAGAAAGCATAGTGAATATTTTAATGTTTTCCTCCTTCAAGATTTGCCTTCTGTCTGTAACAACAGTATTGTAATGGCTGAGCAACCGCTCACTGTCAACATTGTTTGTGGGTTTTTGAATAGCATGTAGGACTGCCAATGCAAATTGGTTGTAGTTGACACTGACAGCAGTCAAATCTTGCACAATATCTATGACTTTCTCTGTCTTGCACAACTCTTCTATTTTCTTCTTTAAGGCTTGGTAGCCTTTGAAAAGTTCTGTGTTTTTCAACTTCTTCAGTTCAGGAACAGTTTTCATGATGCATATAACATCTTCAGTTTGGTTAAGAATTATATTTTTAGGATTGAACAATCTATTCAGTGCCTTGAACATGGGTGCTGATGGGTCACTGTTTAACAGCGTTTTTAGTTTGTCCATGCCCAATGCTGTAGCTTTCTGGCACTCATGTTTGACATGAGCTTGTCCACTTGTGCTTAATTTGTCCATTGTACTTTCGAACGATGAACAAAAAATTCCCTTTGAAATGCTCTCAAACCCTTTTCGAATGCATTCCACGTCCCCATACAAGGTGTGAGCTGTTGGATAATTCGTTCCTTCAAGATTTGTCAAAACGTTCACAAGTTCAGATGTGTGATCTTTGATGAAAACACACTGGGCCAAAATTAAATTGACGTCCTTGTTAGACAGCGACGACATGTACTTGATGCCAGCATTACTCGACTCCTGATAGTCAGCACCCCTGAAAAATGAAATGATATGGACTAAGTACTCGGCCAAGTAAAACACAGACCGGAACTGAGAATTCCACCGAGTTACAACAGGCATTGGAAATGGTGTAGCAGGCAGTGGGGTTTCTTCTTCCAGGTACTTCAGGTAGTTGTGTTTTCTTTTCCTGGTATTCAGGAAAGTTGATTTTACATTCAACACAGCACAATTAACTTCTGTACGTCCACTACTAATCACATTTCCCACAAGAGAAAGTTTGTGAGCCCAGCACTGAATGTGAGCAACGTGTTCACCAAACAACACTTGTAAACTTGTGATACATTTTGTCATGTATCTTGCTGCATCTGTGACAATATCCACGACATCACAGTACTGGACACCATACTTTCCAATACATTCTGTAATGACCTGGGCACAAGTTGTAGCATCAGCCTTCTGCAAGAAATTGACAGATGCCACAACAAGTTTTGGCGAACTAAATGTTTCTGTAACCACTTGAAACAAAATTACAAAAACACATCTGCCCATGCTGTCTGTGGTTTCATCACATAGTATATACAAGTTATTGCCAGATACAACATCTTTGACAGTGTTGAAATGGTCTTCGGCCAGCCGAGGTGTGTACTTTTCCCTTAGATTTTTTACACATGGCAAATCACCATCACCTAAAACAAAATGAAAAGGGTTAGGCCCTACTTATAGTGGGGTGTTTAGGTTAATGAATGAATTATAGTTTAGGCCTATATCTCTGAAATTTATTTTAAGGTAATGCTATAAATAATATTTAGACAGGTATTGGTAAAAATTAATTTGTTAATAACAGTGGCTGATATTGAAAAAAAAATACATTAAGCAAACTCTACCCATATTGTAACATCATAGTTTTAAGTACAATGGACTTAGGCGTAGTTAAATGTTTCAAGACGAAATACAGAATGATTTCAGTTAATTATTGAATTATGTTTAACTAACCACAGATAAAAGTGGAAACAAATTAATTGGACACATACTCCAGACTATGTTGAGGTTATGTGAAGGAATTACAGGTTAGCTACTTTTAAAAGTTTAACCACCTTGCACTTCCAGTTTATAGTTAACTGAAGTTTCCTTTTGAATTATTAAATTTTTCAGCTAAGTAGGCCTACTTAATGAATTTAACTTGGTGTTTAAAACAGAAGTTTACAAAATGGCCTTCAACAATTCAAGTCCCTAGGTCTACCATGAAAACCTGTACTTTTGACAAGTATTTACATTTTTGACATTTACTATTTATTTTTTTCTTGGGCAAATTACATCCTCAAAAAACAAAGCAATAACCTACGTACCTTCAATAAACTCATTTAACCATGACTTTATATTCGGGTCCTCTAATTTCTCAAGCGGAATATTCGCTTTGTCAAGTTGTCAATGTCAATTTTGCGTTGTTTCACGCTGCTGAAATTTTCCACAACAGACGTCTGGATTTTCCTATCTAAAGAACTACTCGTATATTTCTTCCGGGCGTTTACATGTTTTTCACTGCCAATATGTTTGGCTACGGAATCTTTTCTGTCAAATGTGACTCGACAGTTACAAAACTTGCACATTAGTGTCAACACATCAGAGGAATAAACACCGTCATCTTTAAATTCCTCGGCTCTCTGACGTGCGGTAACTGGTTGTTCGGGCATCTTTGTAGTTGCTTACTAGTGTTTATGAGTGAGAATAAATGTTACAATTCAGATACAAAATGCACACGTAACAATTTCAATGGGTAAAGTAATCATTAAACACAAAATATGTACGAAACCACTTGATATAACCATGAAACGCATAAACAACAAACAAACTGCATGCATCACGCTAAACATAACAACTGAATGCTTCGATACATCGCAAAATGACGATAGCTATCGCGACATATATTGAACATCGCAATACTATATCTCGAAGCACATCGATATATCAATTATTTTGATCGAAAATACAGGAAATTCGTCAAAAAAATCGCGCTTTCTTCACAAATTCGTGAAATTGACTACATAAATTACAAAATCGTGTTTATTCCTGAAAACAAATAAATTCACGTTATTTTTCGGGTTTATCGCGATTGAGATTTTTTTCATGTCTCTATAAATTGTCATTGGTAACACAACACTGCACCACAGAATTGCATTAATTCAGTTCACTGTGCATGATGCTTCAACTCACCGTATTAAAAACACATAATTCTGTGGCACTGGTAGCAGAGTGGGTTCTGGGTTAGTAATATGGTAAGTAGTAACGTTGTTTTCAGGTAAAATATCGATAAAAACTAAAATAAAAGTTCTTAGGATACTATTTTGTATTAGCAGATGTTTTGTTTATAATAAAAAATTAAACAAAATTCTTAGCTTATTTTGTAACATAAAGTGTTTTGTTTATAGAATAAAAGAAAAAAAGATTCTGCGTAGCCAATGTGGCTGACAAAGCACCTGTTCGCATTGCTTAAAGAAGAGTAACAGTGTTATAGAGTACCTACCACATGTGTAGATAGGTAAGCACAGCTTGATGCATAAGTGAAATACTTTGCAGTGTTAAGTATCTAAGAATATCACTTCCAGCGGCATGTGGTTGCCAAGCCTAGTCGTACTTGCATTACATGTAATACAATTTGGCAAAAGAAGTAACAAGTTGACGCAGCTCGGCACAGTCTAGCGCCAGCAAGCATTCCTGAAGTAGCCCACAATTCACCCCTCTCTAATACCAACATCAGAACATGCATCATGAATGATGGAAGAAGACAGAATTGCCTTGTATCACAGTTTTTGTTATTACTGTACACTTAACTTTTTAACATACTAAACAAAACTGGTTGTTAAGTACTTGCATTATTATAAATACACAATTTCTTTTAGTTGTTATTTCCTTGCAACATTTATTTTTTGTTGATAAGTTATCCAATGGAGGAGGGAAATTTCAGCAATTTTCAGTTATGGATTAATTTTCTCCATTTCAGTTACGAGGCTTGGTAGCATACAGTTTGTGGCACCTACCAGCATGCTGAGATGTGCCAAATTTGCGCCAAAACATGCTAAGCTGTGCCAAGAAAGGATGCACATACATAATTTCCTTCAGCTCTCACTTGTTCAGACTGACAAGTGAGCATCTAAACACCACAGTGAATTTGTGGCGGCGCATAAGACTAAGATAGAGTTTCATTGCTGTGCCTAGAATGATCCACAGTACATTGCACTCTATAAGTACTGGCAATTGCTGACAATTGCTGACAGAGTGCAGTACATGCAGCGAGTGTGTAGCATTCGGATGCCAACCTTCAACATCACCATTGTATATGTTCCAAAACGTCAAGCGGTACTGAGCACAATCTTCCAAAACATCAAGCAGCGCTGAGCACTACTTGTACTTCTGCAGCGCCACTTCATTCTTAAGGCATCTACATATTTAATTCAATAAATATTTAATTTTATTGAATATGTTTTTTAACAAAACACAATTAAAGTGAAAATGTATACAGTATAGGAAAAAAAATTATTTCTTGACAGTACCGGTATGTTGACAGTGAGGTGCTCAAGTTTTAACAAATATAGGCCTGGTTTACCAACATCTGTTAAGCATTTAATATTTGTTAAAGAGGATTAACAGAACATTCAACACATTAAATCTCCTGTTATTCCCCTTTAGCAAATGTTAAATGTTTAATGGAGATGGGGAACCAGCCCATTGTATTTGGGGGGAAAAAAACTAATGTTAAAAAAAAACTTACTAGCGCAAATTTGCATACATAAAGAAGAGTGTGACCTACCTTGACATGTTTGCCATCCAAACAGCTGCACATAATGGGTACGACAGGATCAATGTGTGCCTTGTAATCGCCAGAACGTAGTTTCTCCTTCTTGAGCAACATGTAGAACAACTGCAAGCCAAATTCGACCAGGATGTGTGCATTTGTTCGGGCAGAGTTCTTGGCGGTACTGTTCAGGGTGCCGTACCTGCTCCTTGGAGCCAACGGGATAATGAAACAATCAGTACGTTCAACCAAACACTTCCGCTTCCGTGGTGAAGGTTCCACTTGTTTGGGCTCCATGGCCAGTTCCGGAACACTTTCGGATACGACTCCGTACATGAATATCACTACTGATTCGACAGAAACAAAAGTGTTTTCGGTCAAGCCGGCAACTATATGACGCAGGCACTCTGACACTTTGATGACCATTTTATGCGAAAAAGATGAGGACAACATCTGAAATAAATAATGCAGAGCCAATGTAAGTTTAACACATAATCTAGGTACATAAAACTCAATCAAAATAATTCATTAATGACATACAATAAATAACTTTCTTAATGTGTATGGGACAAGATTTAAATAGTGTGTTTGAAGTTTCAGCTCTGGTAACCTCCTTCGTAATTTCTAAGATCAGAAGTGACTAACCGAAAATAAAAACAACTAAATGATGCTGCAGAATCAAGTTACATTTATCAGACAATCTTCATTATTTATAAAGTTGAGTTACGAAGATGAATTCTATATTTTCTTTGTATTTTTCACATTCAATAAAACTAACTGTGTTAAAATTATTTTGTCTACAGAAAATCACAATCATGGTTTCAATATATAGTAATCATGTAATCATCAAAAAACAAAATACAGTTGTTTACTTGTTTGCAAAAGCATCAGTGCTTGCCAAGGGTCAAAAGATTATGACTCAAAATTATAAGCCAAAAATTGAAAACTGTTTTACAATATCAAAAGAAACATAAATGCAATGCAAAAATTGTGTGAATAACGAGAAAGTGTATATGGAGGGAAACATTAAAACCTATTAGTATTACGTATCTGTAACTTTTAATATTAATGCCAGTCAATACATTACTTTACTTCAAAAAATATGTAATATTATATGAAATTACAAATTTTTGGTAAACTATAAAATACATTTACAGTAATTTTAAATACAGTAACTGTTTAAAGGCTGGTTGATACTTTGTTGCGTAGTGTTTCCAGAGTTCCCAAAGTCACATAATTAATTAAGACGCCCATATTTTACATAACCATCAAAGCATTGACTCTGATTTATAATTTAATATCACTGCATCTATACATTTTTTTCATTTTAACTCTCCATTAATTTGTGTACAGTATAAAAAGGGCAACATACAAAATACTAAACTTTCTTTGGCTTCTTAAAAGATAAAAAAAGTATAACAGAAGGGCAGCCATCATCAATAGCAGTGTAAGTGTAAATGCAAAAATACAGAATAATGCATTGTTAACATAGGGAAAATGAAGGGGACAAAACAACATGGTATATTTAAGGGGAGGGTGCAATTCTGAGAGACGTATGACACGGGTTCAACTGTAATCGTAAAATGTGGAAAAGTTTAAGAACTAAGGGTGTAAAAAAAGTGTTCCATTGTATTTTTCACTGTGTAAAATAGGCTAAAGTTAAAGAATGAGTCATGAAATATGACAAGTAACGGTTCTCAAAAATTGTACTGTTTAAAACATTACACATCAACATTAATTTTAGAAGTGCTTTGTGTGTTCAGGTCATACCTCTTTCAGTGGCATCAACAGGTCTGTGAAACAATTCTCAGATATGTGTTGAGCTAATATGGTAAAAGTGTCATAGCTTTTCGTAGACTTGGCTTCGTGTGTTTTGTTAACTATTTGTGCTACATCCTTTTCTTCAGCTACAGCACCAAACAAATCCTTTTTGCACACCTAGAGAAAACAACAACAACAACAACAACAAAAAAAATCATGTATTTATTTTCAAAATTATTGTTTAACATACATAATAAAACTTTTAAAAAAGCTTAAAATTAAAACATGATTCCCATATTGCCTGTAAATAATCTGTGAAAAGAATATCCTATTACTCCAACAAAAAATATACCGAAAACTTAATAATTATGAGGCTTAGGAATTAATTTTAATGCTATCTCTCAAGTTTCCGTGCATTGAAGTCCTATCATATAATTATTTCTTAAAATCTAAGTACCACAAATTAAATGTTTAAATTATTTTCCTAATCACAAATCCATTTGCAAAACAAGTCAGAGTGTGAAACGACTAACAACAAATTATATTAGATTTAAAAATAAGTTAAATGAGAAACATCAGCAATATTGCCTACTCAGAGAAATTTACTATGTATCTACTTCAGCTACACACATGCTGCTATGATAACAGATTCTTTCCAGAGTGCCTTAGTCAGGAAAAGCCAGCAGTCATGTTTATTCAACTTCCATAACACAAAGAATGTCCCAAAGAGTACGTGCAAGGTATAAAATGAAACAAGAAAACCTCACAATATAGTAGTTTCATCCTGAATAACCACACCAAATCTAAAATTCTTTTGACTAATTAAGTACCGTATACGTTGCACAAATATTCTGAAAACTGAATATGATACAGAAAGAAATATTATAGTAGAGTCAGTGTTAACTGTATGTGCATTAAGAGTGAGTGAATCACCTTTTTGAATTTTTGTAGTTTGTGTCATAACTTTTCTTCTGGGTAAATTTTAGGAGCTTTAACCTAACTACGAAATATTATACATATTTATAGAATTTTAGACACCGTAAATATATTTTTGTCATTATTGTTGTTACAGATAGAATTGCAGTTAGAAAATTCTTATTACTTCAAAACTAGGTAATATCCTGGACGCGTCCCTCTAATGAAAACAAGTACACAAAGTTCATAAGTGAAGTTTTCCCATGCCATAATAAAGTCACTTGCAGTTTGTAACTGACCTCCAGGACGTCCTGCAGGCAGGAGTCAACATCACCCAGTGTGAACATGCCCTTGAGCGCGACGAGAACAGCGTGGATTGTGTACACCAGCACGTGAACCTGGAAGCCCTTGGTGAGCAGCGAGGCCATCTCCCGGACCACCATGCCCAGGTACTTTGGACCCAAGGCAACCACTATCTTCTGCAAGGTCTCACGAGTAATTCGTCGGATGCTGTCCAGACGAGATTTCAAGAATGTGCATAGCTTCATTATTATCCTGCATTCAAAAGATAAGAGTTACTTCAGCCATCCCTACATTATTTTCAATTTATTCTATACCTATATACATAATGCTGGGCATAGCAGATGTATAAGAATAAATAGCACGAAGAATACAGTCTCTTTCACCATGATTATATTTATAAGATACATACTTAAATTAGTAACAGGTATGGTCCATGAAAGAGAGGTGACATGGCAGGATAAAATGTGACTTGCTTTGTATTTGGCATACCAAGATTTTATAGCATAAAAAGTATAATCATTATTGGAATAGAAGAAAAAAAATTTAATGTATATGCAATTTATACTTTAACATGTATACAGTCATAAAATTTAGTTTTTCAATGTACAGCAAAAATATGTAGGCAGTGAAGTGTCAACTGTGATAACCTTTTGGAATTTTTTTTTAAATTCCTATTAGTGATTTTTTATAATTCATCCTAACCTAACTCACCGTAACATTTCTTTTCAGTGATTGGGGCTGGGAAAGTTTCACCATGATCACCAATATCACTTGTAAAAGCAAATAAGAATAAAAATTCTAATAACACATGTAATGCTTAACAATAACATCTTGTACATGTACACACAAACTGCAACAATTCTATAATTTTGTAGTGCTGGAAAGAACAGATATCATTAGAATGCAATAACTACAGATGTGTGGAAATGAAATGTTTATCCCATACTGAGTGACAGGTCATTAAAACAAAGTCCTTCCTCTGTATTGCTTTCTACCACACCAGTCGATCACTGTCATTTTTTGGCAGACTGAAAACTCTTCTTTCGAGTCGGGAGCAACACAATATTTTGGCATAGTTAAAATGACCAAAATAAATTTCAAAAACCAAATTGTACACCGTACAAAGTCGTACACTGCATAAAGATGTACACTGCTGTCTTAAAACAACACACACTAAAGTTTATCAGATTACTTATGTAAACAGTTCCACACACAAAACAATGAATTAATGACTATGTAACATATACAGTATATGTAATACCAGTTTACCATTCAAACATAATTTTTATATAAATAATACTGCAATTGTAAGAACTGTAACACCACCAGATGTACACACGGCATATCTCCTACTAAAGAACTACTAGCGCTCTGCAGTTTGCGGAACTACAGGTCATAATACGGAAGTCATTTTCACTTGCCATAAAAGCTCTCCTCCATAGACTGTGGTAACAAGACATGTAAATCAAACAGAATTAGCAGTGTTTTGTTTCTTCAAACAGGTGTGTACCATATCACTGTACCTTTTTTTACCTTTTGATTATTTATCTACTTTGAACACAACCTTTTATGGAATAACAGTTGTGGTTTACAAAAACATATATAATGTACGTACTGTAGAAATGAATGCATTACAGCCTCTCGGAAAAATGGCATCACACACAAATTCACTTGTGTACAAGATAACAAAATACTTGACACATACGTGTTTAACATGCCACTTGCCACTTCAATGCCATGCTTGTCATGCTGAAGTGGGGTGAACATGGTGGTTATGTAACTATCAATACCCGACTGATCGGCCATAGTCATTTCTGGGTAAGACGCTAACAGAAAATGGTAAAGGATATACTATACACAGCACGTTATAATACATTCCTGGGCAAGATTTTGGGTACAAAATCTACTATGTATACTCTAAAAATAGATCCCTCGGGAGGGTGCTGAAATGTAACATACATAGAAGCCGAATCTGTAACAGAAAACGGGCATGAAAACTGTTAAAGAACTGAGCATTGTTCATGGTTGGCTTTATTAACTCAACGCTTACATTAACTATTTAAATATCAAAAATGACAAAAATGAACACAGTACATTAGTCTTTGCTTAACATCATGGTTAGGATTTCAGAATAATTAGGTTAAGTAAAAATAATTTTAAACAAGGAATATTTATCTACTAGTGTGAATCAGTGTTTAACAGCTTTGAGCCATTTTTTGTTCATAATGTAATGTCCATGCGCCAGCTCTGAGTCCCTGGCGTGTATGAATTTTTCTTCGTTAACTTCATGTACGCTGCAGTAACACAGTATCGAACACGTCCTAATGTACAACGCTACTACGGCTAGCATGTGCGTCCCATGCTATTAGGCTTCGTTGTGTTATTTATATATTTATGGGCGAAACACACATGTACTCGCCAGGGACTCAGAGCTGGCATGAGGACTGTAACTATGACTTAAATTTTCACATTTCCGTGAAATTGTAATAAAAAAAACATTTTCTTGAAGACCACTTTTAAAAGGTATAATTGACATTATGGTGAATTGTGACATTAATGGTGCAAGTAGGAGAGGAAAAACAATAGTGTAAGTGGCATGCACGATAGACTGTCTGTGCTAAAATGATGCAAAATAAAACAGAGCATGCATTAAATGTTTTTATCTCAAAAAATTTTAACAAATAATATAAACAAATTAGTGACTGATAAGTAAATTGCAGTATGACAGTTTCACCAAACAATAATATAGGTAACTACTTTTAAGAGAGATTCGCATACGGAAGGACTTGGGTTTGATCCCCGTCTCCAGCCATCCTGATTTCGGTTCTCTATGATTCCCAGAAATTGCTCCAGGTGAATGCTAGGATGGTTCTTTACAAAGGCCACGGCCGACTCCTCTCCCTGTTCCTGTCATTGTACCAAGTTGTGTGTCGCAGTCTATAATGACTTTGCTGTCGATAGACAGTAAGTCCCCTTACCTTACTTTAAGAGAGATAATTTTAAGCATTGTACACACCACCCAAGTTGGCAAGTGGTGAGCAAGGAATGTCGATGGAAGGACTGGCGTACAACATTGTACTATTGTTTTCTATTTGAATACTTAATGTAGTGGAGTCAATCCGGGGTATCCAGATGGTGTGTTGAGGCCTGCTGCTCAAATTCCTGGAACGTTTCCCTCCTTTTAGCAGCTAAGATGGCACATACTGTTAAAGACTAACTGCACGCTTGTTTGTATACACAATCTCGCACATATATGCACACACACCAACCACGCACACAACCAAACAAGCATGCACACATCCACACACATACACACAAAAAACAATTTTTTTAAATATAAGAATGGACATGACAAGTGTTCCTGTAAAGTAGTTTTGTGTGTATTTAAATTAGTTGAATCAAAAAAAATTTTTAATGACAAATCAAGAGAAAAGATCTCAAGCATAGGGTGCACTGAATTTGTAAATACAGTTACAGTCCAGCCTCGCTACTATGACAAGCCACGGTTTATGCAAAATCTGTCGTAGTTGCCGAACTACCATATTTATAGCCCTTAAAAATAAAAAAAGTGTGTTTTGTACTAAGTTGGTGTTTGACTGTCGTCAGCATAAAACAGACACGTTTTTAAAGTGTAATAATGATTTCATTTAATAGCCTTACATTTTCTAAAGAAAGCCACGCCTATAATACCCTCTCTTCGATTCCAAAAATGTTGAAAAAAGTGAGTGGCGAGTACCATATTTTGGAGCGTACATGCATCACTACAAGTTTTTGTGAACAATTCAGGAAAAGTAATAAAGTTAATTTTATTCCAATAATTACTACAGAGCCTCATCATATTTGTGCGAAGACCTGCTGGAGTTATTAGTTTGCCATTAGTCAGCCGAATTACGCCCGGGGAAAATCTCCTTCAGTCACCACCATTAATACATCACAACACTGATTTCTGGTTACTTTGCGCAGTTCGAGAGACAGAGAAAGCGTATCATTGCCGGCAGCTGCTTTCTCCACACCTCCCACCACTTGAACTGTCACTTCCACTTATCAGCGTCACCTGATGCCCAAACGTAACTGGTTTCCTTCCAGTACAGAACATGTACTCCTATATTTTCCCTTAATAGGTATTTTTTAATAAAATACTGATACAGTATAGTTTACGAGAGTTTTAAACACTGTTGTACAACAACATACGTACTAACATGTGTTTTTCATAACACCGAAAATGGAAAAGTTCATGCACCAAACAATACCAGTTACTAGACTTATCATAAGGAAAAGATATAGTGTCTAGGTAGCAATTTCTCGCTACTCACACATGTTGACTAAACAATGGGTTTGGAGGAGAGAGGTTCTGAAGATGTCAGTAGTAGGAGCGTGTTTGTATTGTAAGTCGCTCGGGCTCAAAAATGTTTTTCTTTACATATATGTACTTGTGACTGATAAGGATAACCGTTTTTTAATTTTATTTCTGTTAAAATGTTATCTATACAGCAATTTTTACGAGTGAAATTAAGATAGTTATTTTACAAATACTGTAAGTTTTCCTAAAGTAATTTTGGCTGCTTTTATAATCACATATTGCACAAAAAATACATTACATGACACATTACTGGGACACCTGTTTTCATCTCATTTTGTCACAAATTTCGCTAATATTTAACACACAGACAAATATTTTGGAGGTGATAAACGTGTGCAAAGTATTGTACTTTAGCTAAACATTTGAACTTAGTTACATTTGATGGTTTGATTAGGCCTATAAAACACACAAATACATATGAAAGAAATATGATATACAAGTTTACAAAATAATATTATCACCTATACTGTACAATTTACTATTATTTACTCACCCTGTAAATTCAGACTTTTTCTTTTTAATAAAAATTTCAAATATTCTGAAATTTATTTAGGTTATATAGAACTTTCAATATTTTCCATTGTATATTAAAGATTTTAAAACAATTTATTTACGTTATATTTTATTATATATAGTCAGTACCAATAATTTGGCGATATAAAAAAACACATTTAAGAATTAATAATTTTTAGTAGCCTAACGTAAATACCATGAATGTATTGATTCAAAACTCGCCTCTAAATTGCCTGTTTAAGACACAACAATTTTACCATAGTTGTTATCACTGTTTTTTCCCACTGGTAAAATTAATGCTCAATTGTCATTCGTTCCTTGCATTTTATGTGATGCATTATGATGTTATGTAATATGTTATTATGGTGTGTACTGCAGAAATGCCTAACCTGATTACTGCCATGATGTAACGTAGTCGTGATTTTGGTTAATTTTAATTTCGAAAGTCAGGTGGGGTGCTGAACAGGGGGAAGGGGAAACACCAGTTAAATCTTACCGTCGAAGTTCTTGACGGAGTTCCCAGGCGTCCCTGAAATTGCCTCATGCAAACCCCTGCGATAACTGCTACACTAAATCTACTGAAATGATACACAGCCTGAATGAATAAATTAAAATTTATACTGCCGAAAAGTAGAGTCAATATAATTTGAAACTTGTAGAAAGGCACAGCTAGGATTCACCTAGAAATAAAAATTAATAGACTTGGCTGACTAATACTACATAGAGAAACTAAAATAATGCAGTTGCAGTAGAAAAGGACCCATTCACATTACTAGTGTTGTAACAGAAAATATGTTACGTCGGGCAAATAGCATTTCAGATAGTTCACAACCAAATAAATATTACAGTTCATTTTTGCCTCGACTAATTAAGTGGTAGAGCATTATTTAGAGAAACTTG
>PNEQ01004917.1:0-25107 GCA_003012365.1 Medauroidea extradentata | reverse complement strand
AACCTGCCGAAAAGCACATTCTCGTGCCGCCTAACCATCGGTACAACCATAGACATAGCAAACTTCCCTCTCCATGCTTTGAGGAAGTAAATAATACTGCACTGCAAACTGAAGCTAACATATTAAATAGAAGAATTCATTAAACAAAAGTAAACCTCTGAGTCAGCCATTACATTAAGCCCAATATTAAAGAAAAATGTGCCCAAACATTAATAAATAATTATTACCTCGAAATAACCATAACAGCTAATTAACCATTAAAAGTAATAAATAAAATAAAACTTGGGGGTTGAAATTGGCACATGTTACAGCATGAAGAACGTGTATAGTTTTGTGTCATTTGCAGAGATACCAAATTGAAATTGGGCAACTTATACATAACAACATTATTACAAATGTAAAATTCTCCATCAGTTCATCATTTTGCCATACTGTATTCAAAGACATTTTATAACTATGGATGACGAACAAAAATAAATGTGTAGCATGTAACACTTGTATCTATAAACACGTTACACCACATAATCCAAACGCCAATTTCATGTCTGTTTTGACACTCTCGAAACTCAATCTAATAGTTGAGAATCAATTATGTTGATTCAAGTACAATCAATATCTTGAATTTGAGACTTTTTTACTACAGAGCATGCCAGAAATTGCACATTTTTGTTATAATTTTGCATATAATTGATAACTTTAATTTTTCAAACAGCAATGAGGAATTTAACGAAAATTATGCAATTTTGAGTGTCACGAATATGAAAAACAGGCGTCTATACACATTACTTAATAACATAAATATCTTTGAGAATGAAATTGTGTTCCATAAAGCATAAACAACCTATTCAATGCAGGGAAATCGTGCCACCATGCATCATCTGATTTTATTGTCTTGCCTTCTTCCACTTGCCCACAACTGTCAACATTGTCCGCTAGGTCCTGCTCAGCTTGTCAAACCATGAGTCCAAGTCATGACCAATATATTGAGCACAACACCAATAACTCATACCATAAATAAAATTGTAATACTGTACAACAGAATACCACATAATCCAATCAGTTGTAAACACAGTCTGAAGTCTAAATTGAAAAACAAAGACAACAAACATGTGCAAAAATAGTAAGTACTGTAGGTGTATCCAACAGACATTTTCAAAAGAAAACTTTATCAGAACAGTAAACTAACAATGGCAATTCATGGGATAGAAATGAGCACAAGGTCACAGTTATAAAGGCAACACTCATATGTCCTCTCATTATATGACCTTGCTGCTAGTCCTGAAGGATGCAAGGATGTAGCAGTAAACATGAGCTAATAGTATATCACTGCTGTTATGCACACAGCAGACGAAGCAAGCTAGGCACACATATGGAAATGTGGTTTATGAAAGAAAGGGGCGATGACCGATGAGCCATTGAGGGGATGGGTGGGAAGGAAGAGGAGAAGAGATTATATCTTGCATTTTTACATTTAATATTATTTTTAAAAAAATGTTTTTATTTATTTTTTGACATATTGATAATACTGTTGTAGTTGCATTGTCATAGTAGCCACGCATTGTAGTCATGGGGTTCTACTGTAATTTTAAACGATTCTTTCAATGGTGGCAACTTACTAATCAAAGAAGTATGTATTTACCCATGTACCACCAGCACATTTTTTTTTTTTCGCAAAAACAAAATTGAAAATTCGGGGTGCAGGTCAGACATGGAAACAAAGGCTTCTGAATAAATAGGGCCTGCAAAAATTGGAATTATTGTACATTACTGACTGTTAGAATGCTGTATTATAAAGGAAAAATAATTGTGAAAGCAATTACTAATACTAACGTATAGCTTGTAAGCATAAATACGCAACACTAGCATTACTGTCAGTCAAGGCAAAGGCCTAGGCTGTGGGTCGACAGCTACCGGCCCACTGGAACACGCCGAGCCAGCGTGTACCTAGGTACACTGTGCGAGCATCTAGGCGCATTAATGTCACAAAATGATCACTGTTTTTTATAACAAAACTACGGTATAATGATTGTTGTCATTAAGTTGTAAAAATACCAACCTGATATACAAATAAACACAAAATATCACTCAAAGATAATACATATGACTGTGCCAGTTAGAACAAACTGAGCTCTTACCCTGGCAGTTGGTTGTCCATCATATAGCTGGGTAGCCTCTGCAACAATTTAACGACGGCCAATGTCACAGGCACTCTCAAGATATCCTCCTCGTCCCTGTCAGGACCAGCATGTTTTCTGTTCACTTTGTGTGCCTTGTCGACCTGCGTGCGTTGAGCCATGCAGCGCTGCAGATGTGGCAGCAGGCCAGAAGTGATCACGTGGATGACCCTCCCAGCCGTTGATCTGGCCAGTACTGTCTGCCGAGCAATGGCTGGCTCCACAGGCTCTTCCACCTCCATCTTTTCAACTTCATCCGCGTCGACGTTACCTTCGTCCTGCGGAGTCTCCTCCAATGCAGAGTCCAGCTTTTCCTCGTCTGTTAACTCTTCTGTGATCAATTCCGGTTCAGAAGGCTCTACCACTTTTGTTATGTCTACGGTGGAGTCCACTTTGGGATGGGCTGGTTGTGTTTCAATCAAGCCATGCTTACCCTCCATGACTTGAGCTCGAGACAAGTCATAATGGAAAGCATCCAGTATTGCAACTACAATCCGAACTAGCTGTTTCTGGTACTCCAAAGAACTTTTTAACTTCATAAGGTAGTATCGAAGAATAGTTTCATATTGGTGCCATGGCAAAAGACGACATACCGTACCTACTGTCTGAAAATAAACATAATGCAATTTACTTTTTAATGTTGATAAGCACACTTGCAAAAAACATTCAAGGCAAACATGTATTTCATATAACACAATCAGATATACAGCTATACAAAATATTCAAATTAATGACTTGTAGTAGCAATAAAAATATTTTACTAACACAAAAAATTATAGAAAGGTACCATTGATAACATGAAATACAATAAGAACTTTCAATAAAGAATATATAAATTCAACACACTGTATGGATATGCATGGAAATAACATTATTATTTTAAGTCATGCTACAGTACTGTTACATTCTGCATTTTTATTAAATTTTGATAAAAAGTTATGGACTAATTATTTAAATACACAATTAAAAATTTCCTTCAGCAAGTCTTTCTGTACAAAAAGCTCACAAGATTCACAACATACATATTTACACATTTGTAAATAACAGTTTTAAGAAGTTCCTTAAATAACTGTCGTAAATATTTTGATTCCTTACAAAACGTCGTGGGCTTTACTGCAGTCAGAAAAATATTACTTTTACTACAACCAAGTAATTAAGACTGATAAATAATACAATGAAGTTAACTTTTTACCATTGTATTTGTGTAAAAAAAAATGCAAATGAAATACCTAAATAAATTATATCCAAAAATGTGAAACTTCAAGTCTGTTGAAATAATAATTACACATAACAATGACGTGATATACAATAAAATATCTTTGATACAAACCTGAAGGGACCTAAACTTAATGACTACGCAAAGTCTCAGAAATTTAGGTATTTCACACTGTCTTGTAGCATTGGTGGTGGTGTTATCTCAATAGAAATAACTCGGGCAGCACTACTGAAGCCATGTTGTAACTGACCGTCAAGCCATGCCTTGTGAGTCTAGTCTGTTATGATGAACTGAACAGTAACACTCCTAGAGGTCTTTCTCTTTGCCACGACTAGCTCTATCAGTATTTAAAAACTGTTCTATGAATATGGAACTATTTAAGTTACATGTTTACATGTTGAAGTGGAAGACTTGCTCCCTACTACTACAGTTTTTATTCCCAGATAGTTCACCATCATTTATTTTTAATTAAGTAAGGAAAAAACACTACTTACAATCCTAGTGTATTGGTGTGGGTAAGTCCCGTAATAAAACAACAATACACAGATTAGTTCTGAAAGGAAGTAACAAAAATCAGCACGCTGTTTATTAATGTGGCATCCACTTACTAAGGGAAATCCCTCAGTATTTCACACACCATCGTCTACGCAGGTGGACAGAAAAAAAAATTTGTAGTACAAAGACAGAGTCCGAAAGTTAAAAAAATTACAAAGAAGGTGAGGCCATGGTGCTGCCCCCATGTGATATACGTAGGTATTCATCACTCCTTAATCACACATATAATCTCAGGACTGCAGCACATTCACACGACCACTCTCTGTCACGGTGCAAAGCTTTCTTGTGCTTGGCGATCGTTTGTTCACCTGTACCTGTGACCACTACTGCACATTCTTCAGCTAGCCTATCACAGGCATGGCCCTAGCTTTTTGCCAATAAGGCATACAAGTCTGTCTAACAGGCTTCGACCATACACTAACACACCAGTGCAGTGTCACCCAATGGTTCTCCAGGCTTCAAAATGCTTCCTGATATGGCAGACAAAAAAATTATAAAGAAAAGAATTAGATGCTTTGACCATCTGGCCAAATCTAGCCTAGATTGAGTACCCTTGTTCAAACAAAGATAGACATACTGTCATCATCATTCAGCCACGTGGCTACAACTATATTGTCACGGGAAAAAATGTATACTGTACGTAGATATATTATATAATCTTTTTTCTTCTCTTTCCATTTTTTTCTCTAGAGCATTTTTAATTTTTCTTTTGTTATTATTGATTTGTGTATGGTGATGTGGGCAGAATGTTTAGCATTTTGCATGTCATACATTTTACATTTGTGGTCTGTATAAGAACAATTAACCGGCAGGAATTCTGGGCAGAGCGTTGTCAGCGGTATCGTTGCTATGTGGAGTTAGCGTGCTAGGACGTTATTTTTCCTCGCGTACTTCAGGTGTTAGTAGAGCAGGCGCATCGTCGAAGTTTATGGGTGAGAGGAGACTTAGCACAGGGGGAGGGAGCTGAGTGCAGGAGTGATGCCAGAGTGAGAGAGAGCAATAGTACTTTGTGTCCTCGTAGGAGTTTCGACGGGAGGCAAGGGAGAAGAGGGTAGAGAATCACGTGAAAGCAAGGAACGTGGTGAGTAACAAGTAGAACCGTAGAGGGGAAGAGTGTGCTGGATGGCGTGAAGACGAGTGGTTGCTGTGTGAAACACCGTGCTTGGAGCACGACTGGGAGGAGGGTTGGACAGTCCTGAACACATAGTCATTTAAGTATCCTTTTTGTTTTATTGCCTTCTTTTCTCATAGACTAACAGTTTTTTTATTAGCTATAGAAGTGTGTGACTGAAAATGGCTTGGAGGGGGGGGGGGGGATTCTAGTACGAGAGGCCAAGTGGTGGAGATGGCGGAGCGAGCGGTGGAGGCTAGGGGAAGGTATGACCTAGCGTACTGCTGATAGTTACGTTTGTACATATAGTGAAGTCTTTCTCTTCGGGCGTCTAAATTGTTTTAGGTTTTTAGGTTCCTTTCGCGACTAGGTTTGATAAAATATAAATGTATATATATATTTTAATTTCTTGCGGTTGAAACAAGTGTTAACATGGAGATAATTTCTTTTTTTCTTTTTCTTTCGTTATTATATACATATATATTTTTTTTGTTGACTTCAGGTTCTAGGTGTGCGTTACTTGTTCACATTCTGATTTATTGAATGAAACAGATGTTTGTTCTCGGTCATTTCTGACTGGTTAACTAGTCAGTACCATTAGGTTACTTAACTTTACTTTTCTTTTTATGCTGGTCGTTGAAGAAAGGTCATGTTGTATAATCCTAGATTTCTTTTCTTTTTTTTTAAATCGTATGTTCACGTTTTCACTCGCAAAGCTAGGCCGCGGGAACACTGGTTTTCTCCCAATGATTGTAGTAATCCTTTCTTCTGTTTGTATTTCTAACAAAATAACGAGCTGAGATATGGTTGTTTGTTCACAGCATTGATGTGGGATGAAACGTCCAATTTGTTTGTACTTTATGGTATTTTTTTATCATCACCAATTATAGTTTATAGATGATCAAATATTGTCATATGTTTTGATATTGTCGGATGCCTCAAGCCCTAGGTAGGCTAATACTTGTAGTTTGTAGTTTGATGTAGAGATTTCTATTTATTTTTTAAATTTAATTTTAACAACACACACCGTACCAGAACGGCTACACTACTAAACATATTTTTTTTTTGGTAAAGTATTCTCAGGTACCTTGTCTCTACCTGATATTATACATACTTTTTTTTAATTGTTGTTGATGTCTGATTTGTTTCTTTTATGAGCTACGTCCCATGTAATCTTTTTGTTGGTCAATTGGTTATGTTCTTAAAGCATTGAGTCTTTATTTTCATTTTTCTATATAACATTTCATTGGTGTTAGATGCCACGTACTTTCATCTGTGAGAGGAGTTTGTGGTCACCTGGACTGATGAATTATTATTTTTTTATTAATCTTGGAGGGCCTGGCAGATTTTTTTTGCAGGTGGAAATACTTTTGTTGGAAATGTTGCCATTTTGGTATTTTTGTTAAGTATTTAAGGTTTGAGGGTAAGTAGCAGCATGTTTCGGTTAAGTACTAACTTCTGGTCACCATAGTTGGTATTTTTTTGTAAGCTGGCATGCTTATAATTAATATTTTTTTTTCTTTTCTTTCTATTTTCATCGGTTGTGGATGATTCTGTCTGGTTAGTGAGTACATATTAATTCCTGATACAATCAGTGCATGGTTGAGGGAAATGGAAGTCAGCAAGGTGAAATTTAGGGCTACGAGTTTGTAGGTAATGTTTTCAGAGCGTAAACTTAGGACACAAAGAAAAAAAGAGGTCAGTGATTTAGACATTGTAGCAAAGTTTAGGGACTCTGGTGAAAGTACGCCAGAGAGTACGACACCCACTTTTAGAGAGAATGAAGGTCACATAAGTCGAGACAGTGGTAGTGTACCAGAAGAGGCTAGGGGGTTTGCAGACTTAAGTACAGTTATAGATTAATGAAAAACAGGAAGATAACTTAGGGGATAGTTTGGTAGGAGAGGTAGGCACAGTTGGTACAGCAGACGGTAATAACGATCACACTATGGATCGTGGTGGGTTCTGCATGGACCCAGGGTTCTTCTATGGCAGGGCCACAAAGGATGCGGGAGAATTTGAAAAGAATTTTAGAAGGGCAGCCGCTGTAAATCAGTGAAGTGAAGAATAGTGTTTAGCCTTCCTGCCCAGCTTTTTGCAAGGTGTTGCGGCAAGATGGTATGGTAGCTTGGGAGCAAATCTAGCAAACTGCAATACTTTTGAGGGTCTAGCCTCTGCAATAAAAGATGCATTTGCAAAAGTAGGGGTCATCGATCACCTTAAGATAAAATTAGAAAATAGGTTACAGAAAGAAAATGAGAGCACAGAGAAGTACATTTATGATGTACTCCATCTGTGTAGTAAAATCAATGCCGGAATGTCCAAACAGAAAAAAATAAAACGCGTACTAAAAGGTCTTAAGTGAAACATGTAGCGGGGTTGACAAATAACGCCATCACACAGCTAATGCAAAATTTGCATAACATTGAAACAGGCCTGTATTATGCCAGAAATAGAGAAATAATGCAAGCACATACACATGAATAAAGGGAGGAGAGGGTAAAAGTGACACATGTGATACAAAATGTAGGCAACACAGATGCAGGTGAGATACAGTGCCTGCAAAAATCAATTGAAGCCCTAAGCAACCAAATACAGGACATGACGGGGCAAATGAAGGCATTAAAGACACAGGTAGATGAAACTAGACGACAGGACTTTCAAACCCACTCTTGGGCTAACAGGCAAGAATCCTTTGGCAGAGGAAGAGGCTTATTTTATGGCGCAACAGGGAATTCAGCATTTAGACCTCAGCGTACGTCCGAGGGCCGGCCCATTTCTTTTGATTATAGAAAACCTGGAGACATAAGGCGTGACTGTAAAAGTAATACGAGAGGAAACCATGGTACATCAGGGTCGGGAAACTAAACAGGGCAAAGCAGGGTAGAGGAGAAGGTTCGTCTAAGGTAAATAAGATTTCCCTCTCAATGATCTTGGATATTGCCAGCACACAGACCACTATTTTTGGAAAAAATATTGTTGACAGTGGTGCAGCAGGGTCGTTAGTGGATGATAAGCTGGTGCCAAAGAATTATTGGCGAGAGGCAGAACCAGTGGTAATTTCAGGTGTCAATGGTCAAGGTCACACACTGTCAAATATGTTAAGACTTAAAATTTAAATTAGGAAACAGTTGGTATACTTATCCCACGGGGATAGCTTCGGCACTGATAAATGGAATTATCCTTTGTTGTGATTTTCTTGTTAATTATGCGGCACAGGTTTCTTCTTCTGGACAAGGGAACCCTAAATTAATTTTGTTAAGACCTAAATTTGGTCAGAAAAACAGTAAAACCGTTGTTCGAGAAGTTAGACAGAATGGTGTTCCGAACAGAACGCATTCAGTAGAGACCACAGCTATGCAAGAGAACACACTGCTAGTATAATACCCTCGAGATGAGACAGATTATAACATAGGCTCTGTTGTTGTACAGGATTTTACTAAATTAGTTCCCCATATGCATCAACAGATTGGAGTTAACATTTTATGGACTGAGTCGGAGCCTGAAGGGAAGGAGGTTTTGTTAGAGCCAGTTGATATAATTTATGATAGACATTCAATGTTAGTACCCTGCAGCCTAATAAAGAAAGAACAGACTCGCAAAATATGGGTCACAAATACAGCAAATTTTAAGCTTATGTTATGTCGAAATATGAAATTAGGTAGGATGTCCCAGTGCAAATGAGTACAGGAACAGAAATCAAAAGAGTTAGGCCAATGATAAGAATATTTTTGATATAGAACAGTTATAGATATAATACAAATTTATTACCAGATAAAAAATCAAAATTGACAGAATTATTAATTAAATACAGAAGTTGTTTTAGTTGAAAACCTAATCAAATGGGTAGGACACGAGAAGAGGTCGTAACACTGGAAACAGGCGATCACCCTCTTATCTCTTCAGTTCCTTATCGGGTGTCACCTGGCGAACGTGAAATCATTCATGACACTGTGACGAACACATTAAAAACGGATTGTTAGGCCGTGTAGAACTAGTTGGTGTTCACCTGCGGTGCTAGTGCAAAAGAAAGATGGCGGCCAGAGGCTCCGTGCCGATTACAGAAAAATCAATGAAATATTGAAAGATGATAGGTACCCCCTTCCGAAAATTGAGGGTAAAATTTTTTAGTCGGTTAGACACGAACATAGGGTATCATCAATTGAGGGTAGCCAAAAAGGATCAGGAGAAGACTGCTTTCATTACTTCACAAGGAATGTTTTGCTTTCAAACCCTCCCTTTCGGTCTAAAGACAGCACCTTCTATTTTTCAAAGGTACATGGATAAGACTTTGTCAGGTTTAAAATGGGATTCGTGCCAGGTATGTCTGGATGACATTCTGGTGACAGGCAGTACTTTTGCACAATACTTAAGTAGGCTTGAGCAGGTGCTGCAAAGATTTCAAAAGGAGAATTTAACACTAAAACCTTCTAAATGTTCCTTAGAATATGAGGAAACCAAAGTGTTGGGACACACGGTGAACAGTGACGGCATTAGGCCACATCCGAAAAAAAATCAGTGCACTTCACAATTTTCCCACCCCAAAAGATGAGGACTGTTCATAGTTTCCTGGGTTTGGCCTCATTATACAGAAGATTTGTTCAAAATTTTGCAAAAATAGCCAAACCTTTATCAACTTTGCTCAAGAAATATCAGCCTTTCGTTTGGAGAGAGGCACAGGAAAAGGCTCTGGCCACTCTGAAGGAAAAATTAACCTCTGCCCCAGTGTTAGAACAGTTTCAGAAAATGAACCCATCGAAATTCATACCGACGCCAGTACACAAGGCATAGGCTCTATTTTGATGCAATGAAAAGAAGGAAAATTACACCCAGTAGCATATTCTAGTAGATCGCTTACACCAGCAGAGAGTAGATACCCCATTACCCATTCAGAATGTTTAGCTTTGGTGTATGCTTTGGATAAATTTAGATAGTATATTACCTATATTTATTTGAAACCATTTACAATAGCAACAGATCACCACAGTCTATGCTACATGCATAAATTGAAGATGAAAAGCATATAGTACTGGTAGTTTGACGAGGTGGGTGCTGAAAATGATGGAATACACTTTTGACATAAAGTATTCAAGTGGTAAAAGTTACGCCGACGCTGATAGTCTGGGCTGTAATGCAGTATATGTAGGAACCAATAAGGACGAAGAAAAATTTTTGAAGCTGCCAGTTATGTCTTTGCCAGGGTATGATTTAGCTAATGCTCAACATGATGACCCAGAATTGCTAAAACTGTTCCAAGAAATAGAACACCCATCCGGCACGATATCTAAATTGAGTCAGGAAACAAAAAATAATTTTCTTCAAAGCAAAATTTTGTTTAAATGTAATGCTAAACCAGAGGGTAGATCCAAATTGTTGGTTGTGCCTGGGACATTGAGAGACCAAATTTTAAGTGAAAGTCACGACAACTCCCTGATAGGAGCACATTTAGGCCTGGCACGTACTATTGATAAAATTCATAGACGATACTACTAAAAAGGGAAGAGTAAGGAGGTCGCGGCCTATGTGAGGTCTTGCATTGATTGTCAGACTAAAAAGGGCACCTGTAAAAAACCTTCAGGACTAATAACACCCCATTCCCACAGTAGAACCTTTCCATCGTGTGGGTATTGATTTGCTTTGGCCCTTCCAAAAAAACCATCCAGGGAAATAAGGACATGATCAGCGCCATCGACTATTGAACACGGTGGGCAGAGACGCGTGCAGTACCAAGTGGAGATGCCCATGAGGTGGCCCAATTTTTACAGGAACAGGTGACTTGTAGACACTATATTCTTGCCCACATTCTAACTGATAGGGGTAATGTCTTTGGATCTGCTGTTGTGCAAGAGATGCTGAAGTTGTTAGACATCCAGGGGCAGATGACGTCAGGGTACTGTCCCCAAACAAATGGAGCGGTGGAAAGGTTACATGCCGCACTAACAACGTTATCCAACTATGATAGTTCCTCACTGCAGAACTGGGATGCAGACCTGCCAACTTCCAAAGAGTCCTATCAGTAAGATTTTCAAAATATTTAAATTTTGACGTAAATCAAACGCGGCATTTTGTGCATGATCAACTACTATTAAAAAATAATTGTATTAATAATATTGGCCTACAAAGCTACTTACATTAAAACTGAAAAGAAATATTTTAAATATACCATAAAATTTTTTGCCACCATTGCTTATATTATAAAACACAGAAAACTAATAGGGAAATAAACTACTGAATGTTATAGTACTTTGTTGTGTCAGAATAAAATACAAATACAGGTACACCTCTAAATATTTATTGAAACATTTACACAAACCTATGTACGTACTTGGTTAGGTGTTACTTTTTAATTTTATTTTTCCACACAGAAGGCCATTTTAATATTACCTGATTGTTAATCAGTTTCCAGTATCGCACAGTTCCACGTTTTCTGACGATTGTGTGAACACAACACGCTGGGTAAACACAGCACTGCACAGCAGTGCCTATGAGGTTATATTTTCTCGTCTCAAATTTTATTTATGTTCGTACGTTTTGCGAACGATAAAAATGCAACTGTTGATACAGGAAGCACCTGACCTCAAATCTACCGTCAAAATAATTAATTAAAAGTTTGTAAATGGCCTAAAATAATTGTTTACATACCGAACGTCGCGTTGCCGGGCTACACATACGCGACTAGATAAAACTTTCTTATGATTTCGTTCTCTTCACATTTTCCTGAGCTACGTTTTTTTAATTACTACGCGCAAATGGTCAATATGAAAGGCAAATTAGCTTCACAGAACTAAAAAAATCACGTACCACAACGCATGTAAACAGACGAGCCATAACCAACGCCATTTTGAAAACAACAGACTGTCGAAACGACAAGATTTGACTTGACCGGTTCGACTCTGCAGTTCAAGTTATAATTGAGAGACAAATAATATGGTACAATGGCTACAGATGTAGTACAATTATTCCCGAAAGTACAGTGTCATCTGCTTACTTCGTTATTTACAACATGATAACTCAGTATAAAGTACGTTACACGTACCATAAATACGATGTTCAAGGTACTCAAGGTAGCACGGCGTTGGAAATTGTGCGATTTCGCCGGCACACAGAAAATCAGTAAAATTTTTAGATACGTCCGTAAAACAGTAGTAATATCTCGAGATTTCCGTACAAATTACGGACAATCCATAAAAGTTGGCAGGTCTGGGAATGTGTATCTACCATTAGTGACTTTTGTGGGATAATATCAGCAAGCAGGAAAGCACAAGGTTTTCAACATTTCTCCTACTGTACAGGAGAGAGCCTGTATTGCCATCAGAGGTCTGCCTCAACTGACCGATGGACGAGGAGGATAGCAAGAAGTTAAGGGCTAAATGGAAGCAAATCCAGCAGCAGGCCCTAGTGAACCTGCGGAGGTAGTAGGAGAAGAGTAAGCAGAGGTACGACCCACGCAGACAGGAGGTGCAGTTCAGTCCTAATCTTAAATCCCACCAGGAAAAAAAGGTTGTCACCAAAATTAATGCATCGTTGGAATGGTCCCGCAGTGATTGTAAAGAAATTAAATGCCAATTTATGTAAAGTAAGGATCTTAAGGAATAAAACCGGAGATGATATTTACAATGTTGAATATTTGAAGCCCTTCTTTCAAAATTAGTTTTGTATTATTTGTTGTGTTGAGAAGTAAATAAAATAAAAAATTGACAAGTCTCTAGTACCATCTTAGTAAACGTAAATAAATTTTGTTTTTATATATTTTTTTGTGCCACATCCTCTAATCAGTTTCATTTGAAAGTAACAGTAAAGTTATTAGATTACTTTTCTCATTTTCAAAAGGGAAATCGGAGGTGTGTTTTAACGCACAGAGCTAAACCAGATGAAAATCATTGTTGTAGGTTGTATTAGTCGGGAGAGCTAAGGTGAGAACAGACAGACAGTGGCCGAAGCACCAATCGAGGACGAGATGGAGACCAAGATGCTGGTCTGGGTGATGCCGCAGTTCCTCCTGAGGCAAATGGTATGGTGCAAGACACAGGAGATTGGGGTCACCGTCAAAGTACATTTTCAACCACTGAACAAGGTGACAGTATACTCTTAATCCATTCCCATAAATTTTCAAGTCAGTTGGCCATGTAGTTTTCCTCAAAATGGTAATTTAACTAACACCACTACTACCTGTGCGGAGTCAGGTGTAAGAGAGTTTTGTACTATGCAGAAGAGTCAAAGTAATATTTTCTTTTAGTAGATGAATTACGTAAAGCAGTTAGAGAGGCAGCAGGTGAGGATCTGATTGTGTAGAACATGAACCGAGAAAAACAGTGACTTACTTTCCTAGCAGATGCACTGAATTGGTGCTGTGATGTAGCTACATCAAGTCAAGTTGAAGTTAATTTCAAAAATGAACAAGAGTAAGTAAGACAAATTGAGGATATGAACAGTCAGAACTTATCTAATCATATGGAATTAGCTAATTTCTCTAATAAAGTCAAGGTAGTTAATGAGGCAGTTTCAAAGGTCTTTGAGAAAGTACACGCAACATTTGGTAGGTTAACTAATGTTCTGGAAGATTTCAGAGGATTTATAAATAAAAGCTATTCAGGTTTGTTGAGAGAAATTTCACAGTTACGTGAGACATAACTTAATTTGGCCACTTTAATTTCAAAACGGACACATTCCTTGTATCGAGTTGAGATCCTTGATCAGTGCCGGTCTAAGAAATTACCAGCTGTTTTAGTCTCCCCAGAAAAATTTACGAAGGAATTAATAATTTTGGATCAGGTGGTGAAGAAAGATGGGTACCAGTTAGCAATTTCCGGTCAGGATGCTCAAGTTTATTTTAATTTGCCCATCAGTACATGTCAGATTTTTGAAGAACAATTATTTATAAGAGTAAAGGTCTCCTTAATTAGGAGAGATGTAAATTGGAAACTTTATGATTTTATAGCCATCCCGTTTGACTGGAAAAATTCCATAAGTATTCTGTTTCATGAAACTACAATTTTAGCTGTAACTAACGATCAGATAACTGCGATACATGGGAGAGGATTACAGGATTGCCGGCCATTTCATGATCATTTGTGTTTTGTGCAGAGGTATGCAGGAGATGCTATGACTGGGGCCATGTGCCCACAGGCAGCGTTTAAAGGTGCAACGGCAGACCATCTGGCTGAGGTATGTTCGTTCAGTTGTCAAGCAAGAACTCAACTGATTATCAGTCAAGTTAGCCCAGAGCGTTACTTTTTAGCAAACGCAGTAGGTAAATTGGAAGTGTCCTGTTCTATTGGCAGAAATGAAACTAGATTTTTGGGAGATATTATTTATCCAGGAGCTTTGGACATCACGGTACCTTGTGACTGTAAATTGTGGATAAACTGACAGTTGGGGCATAATGAAATTTACCCCTGTGATGCAAAATCTAAAGCTATGTTTGACTTAGTACACGTTATCCCTGCATCCTGGTCAAAAGTAAGGAAACTACATTTCTCACCTGAATCGACATCTAAGCATATGGTTATCCCTCATTCAATGATTGTTTAGCTGAAGACTGGACTAAGTCGATATCATATTTTAATGTATCGTTCAACACTGCTAGAAACTTGGCCGAAGAAATTAATTGGCATGAACCAGTTGGTTTTCAGAATTTTTGGGTGAGAAATTTGCAATCTATTTCTTTAGGGTTGGTTATCATTGTTCTGACGGTGATAGTATTTCGTAATCCGTATTTGATAGGTACTGGACTGATGCAGTGAGCAAATGCTTCAGAGTAATTACGCTAGAGATTTTCTAAATGACCGTAATTTTAGTGTTAACTATAGGGTTCGTGTGTTGCTTGTTGTTAAAATTTTGCAGGAATCGAAGGCAAATGGAAGAGATGACCCCTCCTTCAGAACAGTCTGGTGGGGCTCCCTCGAGTTCAATGATGGAACGCTTGGAGGAGCGTCTTGGCGGGAGTGAGGAAATTCCAGCCACTGTACGGGATAAGGATGGGAATAAGATTCGTTAGTGGATTACAATCCTGGAATAACATTTTTTATAAATTATTTTTGTTGCTGTTTATAACAGGTGTCGTGAATCTGACGCCATGCCGTCACGTATACTTATAAATTACGTTAACGCTCGCCCCCGATTTTTAACACTTAACTATTCTAACCTAAAAGCACTAGCTTTCGCCCGCACCTTTGCCAATTGCCGTGTTGCCGTTTATTTTTACGTAAGAATAATATTTTAGCATGTAAGATTGTGAAGACTAAGCTTTATTTGTATAACAGTATTTACTTACGCCCAAGTGTTTATCCAGTCTTTGTTTTCCATGTATAAGTGCCTTTGTAACATTTATTAACCTGTACTAGTGTTTGTTTACAAAATACGGCCGAGTGCCTCGACAGTGGTGCCAATCCCGTGCACGGACTCTGTAAAAGTGCACTAAACAGCGATCACGGGAAATACGCACGTAAATATAAATTGTACTTGTTTGTTATTACTTAAAATGTGTTTTATAATTATTTAAGTGTTCTTGTGTATTAATTATAGTGTTTAACGGCAACATGAGCATTATTTATGTCAGTCGGGATATTTGTTTACGCAGTTGTGCCACGAGAGAGAATTTCCCTTGTGCGAGTGTGGCACACCTGTAGATGCAGACAACCTCATGCGGCTCGGCCGCCATTTTGCTAACGGTACTTTCAGCCCTTCTGGCCAGTACATAAGGAGGGGCGCAGCGCCCAGTTAGTCAGTCGTCAGAGGTTCGGCCTTCGGGCCGAGCCAACCTGGCACTCCTCCTCAACCTAACCTACCCTTGCCTCGAGAGGCTGTTTCTTGCAAAGGGAACCCTCTTATCCCTTCGGGCGCTGTTTCTTGCGAAGGGAACGCCCCAATCTCCTCGAGAGGCTGTTTCTTGTGAAGGGAACCCTCTCATCCCGTCGGGCGCTGTTTCTTGCGAAGGGAACGCCCCACTCTGATCTCGGAGGCTGTTTCTTGTGAAGGGAACCCTCCATACTACCTTATCTCCTGAGGAGGCTGTTTCTTGAAATTGGAACCCTCCGACCTTTACCTGCATCCAGGGGCAGCTTTCTTGTAAAGGGAACACCCCAAACCCTCCAGCGGATTCTTGCGAAGGGAGCCCTGGATCCTGCCCATATCTCAACCCACCACCCTAGCCAGGACTTATTCATGTTTATGAATTGAGACTTAACCTTCCTAGCATGGTAACCTAACCTGTGTGCTTTTCAAGCCACTATGCCTAATACTTCGCATCCATGCTCGTTGCCAGTCTTAAAGTGTTAGCTTACACTCCCCAGTCTCGTATAGTTTATCGAAAGTTACGGAATGTAGTAAACTTTCCCAGGGATCAGAGAGATCGCCACTTAATTACCAGTAATGACGTACTTATGTTAGTCCAGTATTGTTCAATGGCTGCAGCGCCATTAAGTAAAAGAGGCTATGAATATTGTAAACCTCTCGGGATCAAAGAGATGATCGCCACACATTTTCGGCCACGAGTAAGGCCTTAATTATTGCCCAGTATTTGAACGGCCCGGAGTGCCATGTAAAGTCGTATGCATCATAATATGTCCTGTGGAACTAGTATTGTATTTCCAAGTTGTCGTATCATTATTATTGTCATACCCTGTTGTTGTATCTCATATTGAGATCCCAGTGTTGTAATGTATGTCCTCAAATTGTGACCGACACAAACCTAAGTTGTAAACCATGTAGGTACCCTAGAAGTGTTAAATTCATTATGCTGTGACAAGTGCTGTACCTTATGTTTGTGAATATAAACACCCTATGAAAATGAATTAACTTGTTTTCTCTTTTCATGAGATTAACCTGTGTACCAACCCTTGATATCAAATACAAGGCGAGTAATATCTGCCTTGCCCTATATTATGTAAAGATGACACCCTGCGCTAGCAAGTAGAGTTTGTTCTTGTTGGCTCACCCAGTAGTCACTCGCTGGGTTGAGGATAACTCTATTACTAACTACTCTAGAAGAACCACCCCAGTATCTCATGCTCTATACCTCAAAGGTCTTCTAGATCCATACACTGCTCGCATTCAGCAATCTTACTTGCAACCCAGAACGTCTAGCGCTAGGGACACGCGTCAAATCAACTGAATGTAAAGTAAGAAATAGGTCTTTGTATGTGGCATGGGTCCTAAAAGTCACAAAATTTGCCTAGTTTTTTTTTTGTTGTTATGTGTATGTTGGAGATGGAGTATAATCATACTCGTACTCTGTAATGTTGGACAATTAGTAGCCTCACACAAGTAGGAAAGTTTTTTTGTGTTATGCCTGTCCAGGCATTGAGGATTGTTTTAACAGATCAGTAACGTAAGAAAATAAGATTGAAACAGAGAATATTAAGGAAATAAAGCAGGTGGCCACCTCTAAGTAGACTAGAAAGACAAGAAGGAAAACTTAATTTTCTGGATATAACCTAGAGGAAGTACAAGGAGGCTTATGACAGTTAAGTTTTATAGGAGCATCTTATAAAAAAAAACACAATATTGATTCATTGTTTAGTATTGTGATTATTAAGATTTTATTTATTTTTAGGGTAATGTGCGGGAAGGGATTAGCCAACTTCTTCCCTATTCCTTTATGTCGTGTTGTCCTGATTCCTAGTCTTAAGTATCCTAGGTTAATCCTTTCTGCACCTTGACGATGAAGTTAGTCTTCATGCACAGAAGATAGTTGGTGTTGTGTGACCTCAGAACTCTCTGGGACCGTAAAAGGGTGGGGCCTGCCGACCTCTGGATGTAGTCAAGACGTTAATCCCTACATGGGGATGCAGCTGCTCCGCATCTACCAGTTCTTCATGCCACTTTGCCTTGAGGGACAGAGCCAAGCGTCTTATCTACGGTTGACATCTGTTGGGCCAAGGGTGGTCTAGTTGGCAGATCAAGATGGTCCATGATTACCCTACACCTAGAAGCGAGGAGAGTCTGGTGGTTGGTCCTGAGCCCACAGCAGCACCCTGTCGAGGTGAGATTGTTGGGACCTTTAGCAATGTTGCCAAAGAAGAGGTGACATTTACCTCGGTAGCTGCTTGTTTCACCACTTTCATCTTAAATTCAGCAGTGAAACTGACTGTTTTTTTCTAATTATCAAACGACATAACTAAATAAACTGACAAGAAAACAAGAACACAGCGACTACTGCTAACAGTTACCGATAACAATGGCCTCTACATGTGTGTACCTCACAGCAGAGCTTGCACAACTGAAGAATGTAACAACGCAGTATCATGTGCCTGGCCAGCCATCCACCCCTCTCGCCCACCTGCCTACATACACACCAGCCCGCCGGGCCTCATCCTCCCGCATGCTTCTAGCCATCTGCCCGGGCTCAACTCCTGATAAACTTGTCCGCTGCTACGCTCCGCGGCCAAGCCAAAAAAAACAAGATGTGTCCGGCTGTTGCTGCGTAATTGTATTACTTATGTTTAAATTATTTTTTTTAGGCGTGGGAGGGTTATACACGGAATATTAATTTTTCTCTAATTTACAACTTCGAGATTGAGGGGAGGGGGGGAGGCTATACATGCGGGGGACAGTACACGAGTAAATACGGTATGTGTGTATAGACTACAGCCAGGTCATTTTATTTAATGGTTTCTGTATCTGTTGTTTCTTAAGAGACACTGTGCTGCAATGGTACATGTCCAAAATACTTTGGTAAATCATGAATTCCTGCTGCAAGAAACATTTACTGAAAGAATAATACTAAAAAATTAATTAATTACATTGTGGAATTATACGTAACTATTTAGTATGGTGAAGTCTATACACAGTGCTCGTTGAACTGTGAAGTCTATACACAGTGCTCGTTGAACTGTGAAGTGGCGGAAAGACCAATATTGGTTATAACAAACCTTCCACAGTACAGTGTTTGTATTGCTGCAAATAAGCTGGCATCTATAATCAGTGACAGGACATTGTAATCCTATTTAGCATACATGTAGCGACACTGTGAGCCTATATTGCTCGTAACCATCATTTGTTATTACTCGCTGGCTCCTGTAACCTGGGTGACACACATCCCGTATTTCTATACCGATTAGTAGCTAAGAAGCACAACCATGAACTTGGACCCACACTTTAAATGTGAAAGACATCAACCATATGGTCCATACCCGTATAAAAGCACTTACTTGAATGGCAGCATCGATGATGCTGTTCTTAGTGGCATACTTTTCTGATAAGAGAAAACATGAAGCCAGCGGAAGAATGAATTGGGTGAGTGTCCGAGGGTTAGGTGGTTTGCCAAGATCAGCTGCAACGTTGCAAAACCTGCAACACATGTACAAGATCGCATACAACCACGTTCCTTGTTTAACCATCACATACAACACACAAACCATCACATACAACACACAAACATAGATTAAGGATGATCAATCTCCCTCTCTCCCCTCCCGCCCTCCATTACATTTCCCCTGGTTGTATCACTTCCCGTAGTCATAGTAACATCATGAAGAAATTTCTGTGATAACTGTCACTCGGCTTGCTTATTATCAAAGTTTAATTTTTCGTTATGTTTCTTTTCACGTTATCATAAAATTTCAAACTAATCTACAGTAGAGTCCCATTTTAACTGTGTTATGGTTCTGCGTTAGGTCCTCGCTACAACTGTGTTCATGCTCTAACACAATTTCCTTGCTGCCGTAGCTTCTCGCGAAAGGGCGGGTTGGCAGCCTCTGCATTGAGTTATCACCTCAAACCAAATAATAATAGTTAATCGCTTAACAGATATTTCCACACATGACTTGCGTACGGCCCATAAAACACGTAAGTTGTAGCCTGCATACATATGAGCGAGCCAAGATGGCAGCATAAGCATGGTAGGCAGCCAATGGTCACTAGTCAGCAGCATCCCCATGCATGAGGTCACCTTGGCTGCATTCTGACTACCGTCCTGCCTCCCTTCCTCACTCCTTGCCCTGCTGCAACTATTTCCCTCCGTCTGCAAACATTCACAGCCGCCTTGCTAAAGGGCAAGTTCCACAGTTATGTTCTTCACCTCAAATTTAAGTTCGCGAGTCCTCAGTGCCACTGTTACTGGGCTGGAACTAAACTTTGCATGGCCACTAATGCACACAATGGCTCTCCACTTGGTTCTAGCAGTAAAGTTTACACTCCTGCCTATGCTCAATGTACTACTACTAAAGTGCAAAAATAAGGTGAATGATCTAAAAGACTTAAATTAAAGTATTTACTTGAGTAAGGCTCTTGTCTTCCGGTGAGACTGCAGGTGCTGGAGGTTCTCAAAGAAGTCCACCTCAGGATCTACCTTGTCCACAAGCTTCGACAGATCTCTCAGGACTGGGTGCAAGTCGCCACATTCTCGAGCCTACGGACATGGCAAACAATATAATACATCCAACTGCAACCAATGATGTGGCAGACATATTTCATTATTGTTAAATTGTGATCAACAAGATGGTATTCCTGGAGATCTTCCAAACTATGTGAAGTGGGTATATTCCAAGTAGACCAGGTCAAACACTATCGCGTGCAGGAAGTGTAAGTAAGCAACATGCCAGAAATATAGCAAAGGAAGCTGAGGACATACAGTTATGGTTCTTCTTGTTCTTAAGCATTTAGGCAGTTAGCTGTAAAGTGAACGAATCTTTTTAAGGCACTTCCAAAGGCATTAACAATTGATAAAGTACTTCATTGTAATCCGTGAGGTTACTTTTTCAATCAAAGAATTGTTTATTAGTTACACTGCAATGTTTAAGTCAGTAAGTAGTGAAAATGTTGGAAACAGACAGAAAAGAAAAATTGTGTATGGATTTAAAAGGTATTCACTTCATCATGAACTGTTTATATTCCACGTCTGTGTGTGAATCTGTACGTAAATAACATTTCTTGCTTTAATCAGGTGTCGATTAGCTAACCAGTGAATTTTCTTGGTAGCTAGAGATAGATTTTTGCGTACTCCTGCTGCAATATTTCCCGCAGAATAAATGGCTTCCCTGTTCCTGCAGCCATCCTCGCCCTTGATAATGGTATCTCCTCCCACTCAGGAGGCCACCCACCCTGCTGCAACCCCCTAAAGAACCGGGATAAAAGGAGAGCTTTCAACCCAGAATCTCCAGTTGTCAATGACCTCTGGGGTAATCTTGGCACTCAACCCTCCCAAGTAGTCGATGTCAGACGAGAGGTGCCACTCACTCCTACTTCCCTGCTGATGGTCAAAGTTAGAAAGGCGCCACCACATAACCTAAGTCCGCCCATGGTGCCATACCCAATGTCTACAAAAACCTTCCATCTGAATGGTAGACATGCCTGTTTCATGCCTCATGGAAGTGTGGCCAGAAAGTGAATAGTTTGTTCAGTGGTAATGTTCAAGAGTAATTACAACTTGCTATGTATATCAGTGTAAATACCAGTGTACTGCCAATTAGTGCTTTTTTTGATACAGTGAACCAAAATAATCCAAAACATGTGTTAAATCTTTAAATTTAAATGTCTAACGAAATCTTAGGAATTTATTTGGCTCCAAGTGACAACATTTGTGATATAGAGGAGTGTAAGCATAAAGCAGCCCGACACAGATGCGATCAGTGTAACCCTAAATTACCAGATCTTAAAGTGCATTATCTTACTGGCAATACCATTGCCAAGGCAAGTGCCAAATTTTCCGGAGTTGTGCTCCCGATACCACCAAGCTACTGTTAGTGAGTATCGTATTTACTCATTTATATTGCACACTTTTATCCCAAAACAACTTTAGGGGTGCGCACTATACAGGGAAAATAGAAAAAAAAAAAAATAATGCGGAAAAAAGGTGGCACTAGAAAAGGAGGAGGGGGGGGGGGGCTGGATTGTAGACGTAAAGAGTGTGTGATACATAATTCAGCGCTAAAAGCACAGTTCAGAATTGTAGATTTCTCCAAGCCAACTTGCAAAAAAATATTTAAAAAAAAAACAGCGATCCTAGACAATAATTTTTGTCAACTTTCTGAGCAAACATTTTTCTCGATTAACCTACATCTGAAGAACAAGCTCAGACACCACAATCTCGTACATTTAACTGCGGCGCAAGAGGTCATGCTTAACAAATGCATCAATTTGGGTGAACGTTTGCTCATAAAGTTGGCCAACATAATTATCAACGATTATTGTTTTGTAGTTTTTCCATATTGACTTTCAAAAAGTGTATATCTCAATTGTAGAACTCAGCACTCATTTAGCTATCACACCCTCTTAACTGGTGGGTGTCAAGTGTGGAAGGCAGAGAGAGACAATGTTCTCACCACCCTTCTTGTGATCAACTATCTATCCATGGGGAAAGTAAAGAAAAAAAAAGGCGACACTGTTCTTATTTTTCCCCGGGAGAGGGAAGGCAAGGCAGGGTGGTGGTTGCGGGCTCTCTGCTTGTAGCCACCCTCAGCTGCATTCCTGAGTCTTGCTTTCTCCTCAGCTCTGGCTGGACAGTAAATAAAAGAAGGCAAGCTTGCTCTGCTGTCATGGCATGTTATCTCGTGGTAGAAAGGGGGAGGGGGACATGCTGGAAGCAGCAGACAGAGCACATCAAGAGAGAAGAGGGGGGAATGTTGTGCAGACACATGCGCACACACACGCGTGAGCTGGCTGCAGGCAGGCAGCAAGCAACATTGGCAGGCAATTTATAGATAGCCTCTGCCTCCCCCGGCTCACCAACAACCTCTCCGCCGTCACTCTCTAACCAGTGTGAAAGTCATCGTTCCTCTCTCTTTTCTTTGTTAGTCACGGTTCCTTCCCTCCTCCCACCTTGGCCCATCCATCAGAGCCTCCCTCCCGCTGCTACACTGTCTTATTCCTCCCATGATTTTTTTTACATGCTAGCACGGCACTTAAATACTTTTCCCTGAAACTTGTTGCAAAAATTGTGGTGCACAGAATACATGAGTGTACACTATACACGAGTATATTGGTAAGTTCCTGAAGACACTCCAAATGGTAGAAAGATCCTGAGGGAAATCTGTCATCTTAGGAAGGCACTAATCAGCCTGCTAAAATCACCACCGAAGCACAACGTTTGGACTGTACGAAAACTTCTCAATGAATGGTATCTGCCTGCACGCATCTCAACCAAGAAAAGTAAACTATGTAAACTTATCCCAATAAAAAATTGCCTAGTCTCCTTGAAACTCCAGTGACCCCTTCAGGCTCGACCAGATTGCAATCACTGAATAGTTGAGAGTTCACTGTGTCGAACTTGCTCTGTGTGCAACCCACAGTCTCATGCTCGTGCAACACAACACACACGATAAGCCATTGCCATCTAGACACGTAAGTGGATCTATAAGACAAACAATGTACAGTATGTAGCAGAAGTGAAACAGTTCAATGTGTGATGTGGTGGCTTTTTGTTTGTCGCAGGGAAACAGTACATTTCCGCAAACAATTTTCTATGCAAAACACAATCATCTTGGTCCCCTTACCTAATGTAATAGAAATTTAGATGCTTTATTTAAGTACTGTAGGTTTAACAAGTATAATTGCAAATTCAAACGCCCTCCTACAAGTTAACCACAGTTAACCCGCATTGTTTCAGCTGTCAGCTTTTTATGAAACCAAATGCAGAACAAACAAGTTCCTACATAACTTAAAAATAACATTAGATGGCAATACCATTTAAAAATAATTTAATGATATTTTCACCAGACCCTAGATTTAACTAAGGTAACAATTTAAGAATACATACTCAGGAACCATAAAAAAACAACCAAAATCTATGAAAAAATGTAAAAAATTACATTGAAAAAAACTATGAAAATTTATGGTGATAAAATATGAGTTGTAGATTTGCAGTTATTATGCGGCAAGCGCCAATATTAACAAGAAAACAAAAATGTCGGAAATCAATTTTAAAATGTGGCAGTAACTGTTTGAAAATGGTGCCTCCTGTGCCAAGCCAGCCCACCCACCTATCAATACTTCAATGTATTACAGTCACATTGTTCCAGCTCATGCACAAATGCTCATTCATCTATAGTACGGCCTTCCTTTAGGCTATTTCTTCATGTCTTCTATTTTGCCTTGCGCAAAGAGTAGACACAGAAATTGTCCACTACAGTTCTCCCTCATACATAACACAGGTAAATAGCAGCACAAAATTAATTTTTTTTACTTATTTTAACACGGTTAAAGATTTAATTTTACGCATAATACGTTTGAGCATTTTGTTTCATAAATGTGCCATTCACAACACCGGAAAAGAAGATGATTGTGCTACCTATCAGCCACATGAAGAAACTGTCAATTTTTGGAAATAAATTACCGTATTTTATCGCATATAGGTCGCACATTTTATTGAAAAATTTTCCTTAAAAACTAGGGGTGCGACCTATAACTGATAAAAAAAAAATTTGTGCTGAAAAAGATTCAAAATTTTAGCCTAAACGAATTTTTCTTGCCAATTCTACTGTACATATATTAAACAAAGAAAGGAAAAAATATTTATAAATGCGGAAAAGAGTCAAGTTTACCATAATTTACAAATCGTCATTGTTATCTGATGAATCAGAACTGTCAGCGTCAACTCCGTCATGGCCGTAGCTGGAATGGTCGTTATTGTTGCCATCACTCTGCCACAGGTCTTCGTCCTCCGTCCCGTTAGGGCATTTGATATCCCAGTCTTCCTAAAACTTTTCACAATCATCTCGCTGGAGATGCGGGAGCAACTCGTAGCTATCCACTCGCATACTTGTTCCGGCGACGGACGTTTCACTTTTCCTGTCGGCGTGAGTTCCCGATCGGCGCTGGCGATCCATTCTCCGTACAAGCGGCGCAAGCGGTCCTTAAAAGGCTTGTTAATTGTGACGTCCAACGGCTGCAGAACTGATGTGAGACCGCCTGGAAATATGACGAGTTCAGTTTTCCCTTCTTCAATCGCTGTTTTGACTGGATGCACCAGATGGCCACGGAAACTGTCTAAAACTAGCATTGCAGTCTGTTTCAGCAGTGCTCCTGGCCGATTGTTCCACACGCACTTCACCCAGTCCTTCATTAATACTTCGTCCATCCATCCCTTATTTTGTACACGCACATGTACACCACGA